>SKCR01052202.1:0-89620 GCA_019454045.1 Zanthoxylum bungeanum | reverse complement strand
CCAAACCCTAAAACCCTAAACCCTAAACCCTAAACCCTAAACCCTAAACCCTAAACCCTAAACCCTAAACACCCTAAACCCTCTAAACCCTAAACCCTAAAACCCTAAACCCTACCCTAAAAAACCCTAAACCCTAAACCCTAAACTTTTTTTTTGGAAAAGGTTACAATATATTCCAAAAGATGTGTTATGTACAAAAGTACAAGGGGCATCCCCCAGGAAAGTGCAAATAGCACAAGAGACAAAGTCCAAAAGCCAACATGGCCAAATACAAGTCAAAGAAATAAAATGTGAAGCTAAGCAACAAATTGCAGACTCCACAAAATTTTCCCAAAAGCTAAGCTTCTCAGCCCAAATCACAAGTTGCTTCAAACTTCAATAAGCCCGTGAGGCTGAGAACACCGAACATAAGAGATTCAGCCCATTGCAGAAGAAAACGCACATCAAAAAGGCTGAATCCGCCTATCAAAACTAGAGCCCAGAAACGAGCCCACAAAACCCGTGCGTAACAGGTTACGTTGCAACTAGCGCGCACAAGATTCAGCCCAAGCCCACATCCAGCACGCCAAACCTAATCCAGCCAAACTTCGCTGTTCACAGTAACAAAGTCAAGCGCAAAGTGGGCCAAATAGCCCACACCACACCAATTCAAACTCCTAACAGCCCAGCCCATAGCCTGTAGACCTTAGGGGCTCAAACAGTGAATCCACAGATGCAATCAAAACTGGGGCTTGCCAATTACCATCCCAAACCTCGGCACCGTCAACTTTTAAAGAGCAAGCTCCCAAAGCATATGTCGTGATTTTACTCCTATTAGCCAACCTATGATTTCTTCGTACTTCCTGACTCCCCAACCAGTACCATACGCTACTGCTCATTGACGTTGCTAAAGTCGAGTTGCTACAACGCCACAATGCAAATGAGAAGAGGCCCTGTGACTCATCAAAAGGAGCCAAAGTGAGAGATGGATGTAATGACTTTCCACGGGAGAAAACGTGATTTTAACCATCCGATATTGAGGACCCAACGTTTCTTCACATGCTGATGTCCTCCCGATACTTCACCATGTGCTACTGTCCTTGGGTACTAAAGGAAGATTTGCTACAACGTTTTTCCGTAGAAATCCACTACTTATGTAAACTGCCCATAAAGCTCGACCTCAAAAGTGGATCCAAACCTGGAAGCCCAATCCCAGCCCATATGCGTTTGGCACACATGAGTTGGAATCAGCTAACAATTCTTCAATCAAACGGCCCAAACAAATTCACGGAGGCTGGCAGTCTTCAACAAGCCCATTACACGTGAAAATTCAACAATTGAAGTCTTCCAATGCGGCCCGTAAACCAAGTTCGGCCTTGGAGCCCAATGAAAGCACCTCATCCCTCATGCAATCCCAAACAGCTCAAAGACGTGGTCCACAGTCCACTCAAGCCTTCATCCACAATCTACTGATGAGAAAACCAAAAAGCTCCAACCGCAGCTAATTTTAGCAAAAACCAAAAACCTTTTATCCCACATCGCCCAGATCACAAACTCGTGAGACAGTAACTTCGCAGCAATCAGAGAAGCCTCTTATCCCATATCGCCTGGGAACCGAAGAAGACTCAAATCAACACATCCCAGACTGAAAGCCTCTCTCATATGAGCAAGCAAAAGGACCACACAGCAGCCCCCAAGCGTTATTTTTGCCCCTGCCCTCCAAACTAGTAGAGTCTATGTCATCTCGAAGCCTTAGCACATTCTAAGAGAGCGAATCGCAAAAATATGACGAGATTTTACTCCACTGGAAAATCCTACAATTTCTTCGTACTTTCTGGCTCCCCTACCAGAACAATACGCTAGTGCTCATAGGAATTGCCAGTGTGAAGTTGCTACATCACCACCGCTCCTGAAATCCGCTACCCAAGAATGTCGATGTTCGTAAAAAACAATCCTACGAGAAAGTCGTGATTTTACCCATCCTATTAAAGTCCCAAAGTTTCTTCACACATTAAGGCCCTCTCTACCCCAATGTGTGCTACTGTCCTCAGGCACAATTAGGAACGGATTGCTACATCGTTTTCCCATAAGAGTCTCCTACTACTGATCACGGCTCCAAAACATCACTCCCCTCAGCAAGTCTGGCAACAGTGGGGAATGAGGCCAAGAAAGCTGCCATGGAGAATTCCAAAACACAGAAGCTCACTACCCACCATGCTAGGGGATCAAACAATAAGACACAACCCCCTGAAGAAACAAGCACACCTATTTAGCCATGCTCAAACATCAAGCCAATACACATGAACGAGATTTTTCCCTAAATATAATCCTACTATGTTTCTTCACATCACATGGTGGCCCCTTCCATATGAATATGTTACTGTTCACAGCCAGGTTTCTTTTCAGGGATGCTACATCGCCACGGCGTAAGACAATGATGGAGGCTGGCTAGTACGCAAATTGACCTCCAAGGAGTCATAACCTTCTTGCATTCTGCACAATCACCCAACTCAGTCAAATCAACACCAAACTTAACAAATGAGACGTGATTTTACCCAATATAATCCAGCCATGTTTCGCTCACGGCTTGGCTGATAAAGGACTGCTACATCGCCCAAGTGAGGCTGGTATTGGCGGAGGTACAGGCTGCGATGCTCAAGACACTAAACCGGAAAGTGCTGATGACGCGATTTGCCTCTCCTACTAACCAACTCCAAAGATTTCTTCACTAAGCTCAAAAGCAAAGTGCTACTGTTCAAAGGAGAGCTTCGGAAAGAGGTGCTACAGCTGCCAATCTTCCCTTCCAGACAGAACTTAAGCATCAGACCCCTACATTCCCCACTGAGCCGTGATGGTGGCATGAATACAGATTCCAACTTCGCCTAGCAAGGGAGTGCTTTGCCTAAATTGCTTTCCCCCCTAAACCCTAAACCCTAAACCCTAAACCTACCCAAACCCTAAACCCTACCCTAAACCCTAACCCCTAAACCCTAAACCCTAAACCCTAAACCCTAAACCCTAACCCCTAAACCCTAAACCCTAAACCCTAAAACCCTAAAACCCTAAACCCTAAACCCTAAAAACCCTAACCCTAAAAACCCTAACCCCTAAACCCTAAACCCTAAAACCCTAAAACCCAAAACCCTAAAACCCTAAACCCTAACCCTAAAACCCTAAAACCCTAAAACCCTAAACCCTAACCCCTAAACCTAAAAACCCTAAAAAAACCTAAACCCTAAACCCTAAACCAAAAACCCTAAACCCTAAACCCTAAACCCTAAACCCTAAACCTAAACCCTAAAAACCCTAAACCCTAAACCCTAAACCCTAAACCTAAACCCTAAAAACCCTAAAAACCCTAAACCCTAAACCCTAAACCCTAAAAACCCCAAACCCTAACCCTAAAACCCTAAACCCTAAACCCTAACCCCTAAACCCTAAACCTAAAAACCCTAAACCCTAAACCAACCTAAAACCCTAAACCACCCTAAAACCCTAAACCCTAATAAACCCTAAACCCTAAACCCTAACCCAAAACCCTAATAAACCCTAAACCCTAATAAACCCTAAACCCTAAACCCTAATAAACCCTAAACCCTAATAACCCTAAATCCTAAACCCTAATAAACCCTAAACCCTAAAACCCAAACCATAAACCCTAAACCCTAAACCCTAAAACCCTAAACCCTAAAACCCTAAACCCTAAACCCTAACCCCTAAACCCTATAACCCTAAACCCTATACCCCTAAACCCTAAAACCCTAAACTCCAATCCCTAAACCTCAAACCCTAAACCCTACCCTAAACCCTAAACCCTAAAACCATAAACCATAAAACCCTAAAACCATAAAACCCTAAAACCATAAATCCTAAAACCATAAACCATAAATCCTAAAATCATAAAACCATAAACCCTAAATCCTAAACCCGAAAAACCCTAAACCCTAAAATCCCTAAACCCTGAATGAGCTCCCCCTAAACTCCCTAAACCTTAACCCTAAACCCTAAAAATCCTAAACCCCTAAACCCTAAACACTAAAAACCCTAAACTTTGAACCTTAAACCCTAAACTCTTTTTTTTGGAAAGGTTACAAGTATATTCCAAAGTTCAATAAGCCGAACATGGCCCAAGATACAAAAGCTATTGTAGCAGATAAAATACAAAGCCTAAAATGCCAAAAAAATCGGCAACAGCCCAATCATAGCAATGTCACACCAAACGGAAAATCAAAACCCTATACACAACCGAATCCACACATGCGTGATAGAGACATAAGCCCCTAAATCAGCCATCGCATGCAGCCCGCTCGTCAGCCCAACACAAGAGGAAAATGGGCCAAAACCCAATAGACCCACTTGTGCAGCCCAACATAGCCAAGAAGCTCTCCAGCAACCACCGAAATGCAATCCAGTATAGCCCATTAGCTCAAGCGTAAACTGATCCAATTGTCTTATCACAACCAGCCCACACTTACGTAGTTGAGCAAAAAGCCCACACTAAACAAACGAGCATGAGCAACAGCCCATTAACCACATCGTAGGGGGTGCATGGCTCCCCAGCCCAAATCGCCGGAAGCCCCTCAATGAGTAATGTAAACAACGGGCCGAGAAATGACAGCCCAAATTGTCGGACCCTTCAGCCCAGCCCATGTGTAACTATCACATGGCCGAAGCCACCTCCAGGCCTTGTATGTCCAAAGGCCTCGTCACGCTATAGCCGAAACAAATGAGTAACAGCCCATTTCAACCCAGCATTAACTAACAAGCCCAACAAAAGGCCACACTAAATACGTCATCAAGCCCAATAATCGAATTGTTTGAAGTCCAGCCACTCAAACTCCAAAGTCCAGATTCAAATGTAACACTTTACGCATGTATGGATCAAGCAAAATCCACTTCATCCCACATCGCCCAGTTTAACAAAACATGCACTTCCTCACACGTAAATGAGCAACAGCCCAAGCTTGAGAAAACCAAACCGACCGGGGTACGTCCAAACCACAAGATCCAGAAAATATAAGAAAATATTTTCCTAGAAACCAAACAACCCTCATTATCCAACCTCCTACAACGTATAGACGAGATTTTTCTCCTATCAAAGTCCTGCCAAGTTTCTTATATGGCCTCCCCTTACCATTAGATTATGCTACTGTTCACAGCCAGGACAAATTAAAGGATGCTACATCGTCAAATTGTAGAAATGGTGGCATTAGGCAATGCTCAAAATCCGGTCAAGCTACAGAAGATGCGATATACCTCATCATAAAGTCTCAGCCATTATCCGTCACAAAACTCCGGCCCCCGTAGCCCGAGCAGTGTCCTGGATCAACAGATAGGGTTGCAACAGGTGCCATCCAACTCCACCTATGATCCAAGCAGCCCTAAACCCTAAACATGAAACCCCAAACCCGAAATCCCAAACCCTAACCCCCTAACTCTAGATCCTAGACCCTAACCCTCTAACCCTATATCCTAGATCAATTTACAAGTATATTCCAAAATATATTTTTTATATAATTGTATAAGGGGCATCCCCAGGAAATGAGAAAATCTTTGGTGCAACAGTGGTACCACGTCATTGCAACAAGCCAATTATCATTTGCCACGCATGTTAAAAAGTCAAAAAATAATTAAAAAATATGAAGAAATTAAACATATTATTTTTTAATTGATTGGTGGTAGCACGTCATCCATACCACTGTTACACAAAAGATTTACTCCAGGAAAGCACTAGAAGCGCACAGAGCAACAGGGAGCCGAAGACTCAAACATGGCCGAAATACACGACCCAGGAAAGCAAAAAAAAATGCAAACAGGCGCAACTCCAGCCCACCTCTATTACACGAACTAAAATTGGCGCATATCAGCCCATTTAAATCAACCAACAACCGCGCCTAAAAGGCCCAAAACAAAGTCAAACCAAACGTCCAAATCCAGCTCAATTAAAATATCTGTGGCAGCCCACGTGCAACGAACTCATCCTCATTTGAGCCAAATACACGGCCAAGCATATCCAGCCCACTCCAGCCATTGACGTGGAACAGAGCATGAAGACCGCACCAGCCCATGAGCACTCAATCAGCCCACGTTAGCCCACGGAAACCCTACTAGCCTCATGCACTAAAGCCACAAAGACACGACACTGAAATAAGCCACGTTGCAAAACAGCCCACTGCACGTATTGTCAGCCCAAGCCACGAAACCAGACTTCACCGTCAACAAACGAGTACCAGATCACGCCCATTCAATCAAGCCCAACAAACTTAATGCGAGAAGAAAAATTCGGCCCATTAAGTTTGCACGTTGAAAATAAGCCCATATAACCGCAAAGATGGCCCATTAGCCATTACAGGATGCACTACAAGCCCACCAAGCAATAAGGGCAAACAACGTCCTCACTTCCCACATCACCCATGGGAGCATACCCAAGTCCTGGAAAAAATACTAAGATCAGAAACAACCAAGCACAAATCCCAAAACAACCCCGCGTAGTATTCACAAAAATAAGATATATCTTCCGGAGAACCCATACATCTTTCGTGATCCAGCCTCATACATCAGTCAAACACAAGTGATCGAGATTTTTCCCTTTCCTAGTCCTACCATGTTTCTTCATCTCGCATGGCCTCCCCTACCATTTGATAATGCTACTGCTCACAGCCAAGACTAGTATAAAGGATGCTACATCGCCAGAAGTATATGCCGATGATGACGGGTGATACTACACTGCTCAAAACTCAAGTCAAGTTTTACAGACGACGCGATCTACCTCCTCGTGAAAGACTCAAACCAATCCCATCATCACCAAGCTATGGCCCCCCTAGCCAGAGCAGGGTGCTTGATCGAATGGAGAACTTCTAGGGGAGTTACTACAGCAGCCATCCAACTCCACTCAGAAATCCAAGCAATCCATAGCAGACACCCCCTGGGTCAGAATCCATGTATGGCGCTTCCGAAAAGATATTATCATCTTGAGCTTAAACACTATCCCTCAAACCAGACACAACAGAACGAGATTTTGCCTACTAATAGTCTGTACATGTTTCTTCGTATCTAATGAATATGCTATTGTTCACGTCCAGACTACAGAGGTTGCTACATCGCCCAGGTGAAGCCGGTTTATCGCGCTAATGCATGAGCGCAGAAATCATATTAGCCAAGTGGAGAAGTGAGATTTGCCTGCTCAGTGTTCCAAGTTTTGCTATCAAAACCAGTCGCCAAACCATAAATCAAGTCTGAACCTTGATCCAGCCTATAGCAAACTCCAAATCGCAATTTAGGCCCAAACGGCCCAGTCTGGAACCTGTCCAGGCATGAGTAAAAACAGATACAAGATGTACCTTTACGTGTATCTCATGTGTCAACTAACTTTGACAAGAAATAAGCCCAAACAAATCAGGCCCAAAGTCACCTTCCATCATGTGTCAAGCAGCCTACAGCAGCGTTTCACGAAATGGAATCTCACGAAACAGGCCCAAAAGGCCACACAATCCACCTTTGAATAATCCAACCCAAACAAGGTCCAAAACGAAATCTCTTGAAATCAGGCCCAATAAGCCGCGCTAAGCCCACGTTCCTGAAAACTTCGAGACCCATTAACCGGCCCCATCACAGCGCTCTAAAAAATAGACGCACGTGATTAAACAAAATTCCAATGGATTTTAGCTAAGCAGGCCCAACAGTCCAAGGTAAAGCTTACAAGCCCAAGTTCCAAAACATGGAGACCCAGCCCAATAACCGCCTCACCTTCTCACCTGGCTTCCAAGAGCCTCGCTAATTCCAGCAAATGGAGATCAGGCCCATGAGGAAACAGGTCCAAGACTTAATCTCGCAATATCTGGTCCAAAAGGCCAGGCGAGCCCAAGTTTCCCAAGATTTTGAGATCTAGCCCATGAACCAGCCCCAGCACAGCACAGCCGAAATTCACCGAAATACCCCTCACACGTGACTATTAAAAGCCCAAGAATAAGCCCAAGAATAACCACGTGACAGAAGCCCATGCACAAAGGCCCAATTCTGAAAACAGCATATTAACCAGCCAAACGGCCCAATCGTTGGCAAGCAGCCTAACACGCGAGACAAACAGAAATTTCCACAAAATATAACCCAAAAAATGGATCAAAATCAGGAATTGTTGAAGAACATGGGCCTAAACCCTAAACCCTAGTCAGTAGGTTTCAGTCAAACCCATGATTGGATTACTGGGTGGCTGTGAAATGCATTCTCGAGTATCTTAAGAGAACGGTAGATTATATGCTTGTGTATTCATGTGAGGATATGATCCTAAGGGGATATACAAACTCTGATTTTCAGACATATGTCGATTCTAGGAAATCAACATCTGGATCAGTATTTACCCTACGTAGTGGGGCTATAGTATGACTGAGTATAAAGTAATCTTGCATTGCTGACTCCACCATGGAGGATGAATATGTAGCATCTTGTGAATCAGCTAAAGAAGCAGTCTGGCTCCGTAAATTCTTGGGAGATCTAGAAGTTGTTCCAGATATTGATAGACCACTCACACTTTATTGCGATAATAGTGGTGCAGTGGCAAACTCCAAAGAACCAAGAAGCCACAAGAGGGGAAATCATATAAAGAGGAAATATTATATCATCAAGGAGATAGTGCAGAGATGAGACGTTACCGTCACAAAGATTTCATCCGCAGAGAACCTGGCTGATCCGTTTACAAAGACATTGTCGGCTAAAGTGTTTGAAGGTCACCTAAATGGTCTAGGATTACGTGACATGTCCCATTTGCTCTAGTGCAAGTGGGAGATTGTTGGGATGTATGCCCTAGAGCTACATGAAATGTAAACGGTTTTATGTGTTTTGAAATAAAATAATGCATTATTCATTTATTAAAGTGTTTGTTTAATTTTACCATATTATAAATTATCTTGAATACCCTAGATTACTTATGTGCCTTTAGACTTAGTGTATGAGTGTCATACACAAAATGATTTAAGTCTAAAGTTAGTAATCTCAAATAGTCCATATAGAGCAAACAAAGCGGGTACTTTGTTTGTGGTTTATCTATAGATGCGGTCCATTCTATATTTGTATGGCGACCTTGATCCGGGATCGTCCATATAGAGACATGAGAATGGAGACACCTTGTATGATGTGATCATATAGGACTGGACCCAGATGGAAATGACATTCTTTTAATATCCGTTAAACAAAGGAAGTCATTTCGATCTATTAGATGGTCATATATGGATTGATCTTAATCCTGAGTGTACTACGAACTCCTGCATGACAGGCTATGTCATTTGATTTACAAATGTAAGGTTGGTGTAGCAGTCCCGACCAATAACTACGTACTTTGAGGGTATGGTCTGTTGTGCAGCTGAGAACGTTTTACATAGACATGGAGTTCACTCATTCTTGTGAGAAATAGATAAATATATTTCTTAAGGGTTGATTCGGTGCTTGAACGATTTGAGCGCTCAAGTCTTTCTATTACGATTTACGAATAGAAAGATTAAAATTCATAATGGTTATGAATAAATCGTTCATTAGAGAATCAATGGTACTTAAGGTAAAAATAATTAGAGCGGTATAACGGACATTATGACCCAGCTCTAATTACGAGATACTCTTGAAAGATCAATTTGTATGTAATGACTATATCGATGAACACTGACTTGGTTCGGCTTAATAAATCATCTGCGGCAACGAGAGTGCAGCTTCGGGTTTTTAGTGGAATAACCCGGAGTTAATAATTCGAAATATTTAATTAAGAGCTTAATTAATATTTCAAGATTATTGGAGCCTGCAACCTTAGGTCCATTTGGTCCCCATGCTAGCTCGATTTACTATAGCGGATTTAGTATAATTGGATAGTCCAATTATATACTCACATATGTATATATATTATTAATATGATTAATAATATTATTTGTCACACTTGGAACTATATATTAAAAGTTAATATATGGTTTTAATAATATATGATAATTATTAAATGAATTATGTTAAATTATATTTGATATAATTTAATAAGGCTTAAGTTGTAATTTACAATTATTGGGTTTTGGAAACCCTTGATTTAATTTTGGAAGTTACAAATCTATAATGGCATTAATCTTTTTATTTTTGTAACAATTTTGGCTTTATAGAAAGTTAATATTGTTGTTATAAAAATTAATAAAAAAGGGATGCCTTGGCCGGATTTGGCTTGAGAGAAAGGGAAATGTTTTTGTTTTATTTTGTAAATTTAAACCCTAAGTATACAAAGGAAAATGGTTTTTCTTTTTGGTAGATCACTCTCATTCTAACCACAGCCACCTTTCTTCTTCTTCTTCTCTAATTCTCTCAAAAATTGAGAAAACCAAAAACAAAAGAAAAATAAAAATCAAAAGAACAAAAGAACAAAAGTTGTTAGTATGCTTAAAATCTCTAAAACGTTTAGGGATTGATTTTGTGAGTCTTGCCCACACAAGCTTCCATTGGTAACGAGATATAGTTTGGAAGACTTTGTGGTGTCGAACAAATCACCTATTTATCTATTTCTTATTGTACACTGCAGTGAGCATTATTTTTGCTCATTGTCGCCCATTTACTTGGTGAAACGGAACCCGATTTGGTTTCGTTTTAATCCAGAATTTTAGGGGAATATTTTGTGATGTTTTGGGGTTATGTTGGGGCTGTTTTCAAGTGAAAAATCAGAACCAAAACACAGCTACTGTCTACACATTTCAGGGGTTGTTTTTGGAGTGCGTTGGGCGCGAATCGGGTGCTAAAACAGTCCGATTTTGAGCTGTTGTTCAGAGGCTGTTTGGGGGATGAAATTTTATCAAAAACAGAAGAAAAATTTCAGTATACCTGCTGGTTCCATTCGGCAAAAAGGAAGGGAAGGGCATAAAAAATTTTCAAGTCCGATCCGTGAGCCCAAGATGTTTCCGCTGCGCGAGGAAATCGTTTCCTACAATATGTTATATAGACCTCACAAAGTTTCTCTAGATACTTCTCTAACTTATGCTAATTTCTCAAAGAATTACTTGTATTTAGTTTTCTTAAGTTTAATTATAATCCGCCTCAAGCTTGTTATTTATATTCCAAATTATGTAATTTTTAATTAATAAAAGTTATAATCAACTTTTATGTGGACTTAATCTAGTTTGTTCAAATTTGTATAATTATGTGTAACTAATCTCCATTGTCTACCACTTTGATTTAATTGAATTAAATCAAGACAATGATTAGGAAATAAATTAGTTCAATGTTTGCCACTTTGATTTAATCCAATTAAATCAAGCCAAAACCGCCTATTATTATATAATTACAATTACCATAATATCCTCAAATGGTAGAGATAATTATAATTTCACAATTAAGCTTTTTTATAATAATTGAATTAATCCAATTAATTCAATTATATCAAAGTAAATAATCAATATTATCCAATAACACTTGATTATCTTAGTTGATAATTATAATATCGAATATTATTTGTTTTTTATCAAAATCAATCGACTACCCAAGTGATCAACGAGTACACTTCATATTGGGACTCTCTAAGTTTAGTCACGTTCGTCATATAAGCCTAGCTAATATATACGCAATTTGGCCTGCTCCGAATTTATGAACATAAACGATATTTCTGAACTATACAAGTCGAGGCGATCACATATGTTTAATAATCCTTATATCGTAGGCTATATGAGTTGTACTTTAGGAAACATAGAATATACCGTTAAGTTTCCGACTCGCACATCATATCGACATGTCCACGATTCCTTATAACTGATGCGATCCACCCTAGGTGATCGACTTTGACCAAAGTTTTAAGAATCGTGACTAACTTAAATGGATACCTAAACCCCTTATGGTATACATACGAGCCGACATATTCTATATTGATTCGTATTTGATTAATGAGTGCATCAGTCCACACATAATTAACATCTATAGGCCAGACCATCAAAGGTTTCTGACATACATGGTATCAAAGTGTGAAAGAGCTCACACAAATTCAACGATATCCTATAGTTAAAGGATCACATGTGCTACTCGATTCGATGAGATTCATATTTAGAGTGATATGTACTTCCAACTATTAAGATTCACCTCTGAGTCTTTCAGTATTTGGTCAAACCAATACCCACATGTCTATACGAGCTTCCAAAGCTTATGGTACACTGGGTTAAATCATTGGAATTCCAATTTCAATATACGACATGTGCTAGTCTTATAGGTTATAGGAATTCGACCGTATTTCAAAACCAACGATTATGAATATTTATTTTAAGAATAGTTTGCAATAATAATACTTATCTAATGTCAAACCACCTAGTGCTAAATATTACTACAAAACTATTCTAATATCGATGTCATTCTTAGTATATTTATATATCAATATAATACATATAATGACAATATCATTAATAAGGTATGAAATGAAAATGTAATTATTTTATTAATAAATAATAAAATATATAATACATTATTCAGATTTACACTCCAAGCACTAACTCCAACAAACCTACGTCCACGAGCACAAAGAAAAAATAAACTTTTTATCACTAGCTCGGGTTTAATTGACCTGATATTCTCTCTTTCACTCAGAATTCTCCTCTCTTTTACAAGTGATATAAAAGCCATCTCTTACTGGAAAATAATTGGCCAATCCGTTTCGATGAGTTTTCAACCCTTTTATATACTAGGTCAAATTTTACTATTACATCTACTTATGACGTCAACCACGTTACATTGTTATCCTTGCGCAAACTCTCTTAACATCCACTCTACAAATAATACTCTGCTAGACACAACTACTCTCTACCACATGAACCTCATTAAATCACCATTCTTTTGATCACTGCTACACGTTACGCCACAATGCCAACCTGCATCCTAACCACTTCCCCGTGATAGCGTGAGCTAAGGGATGAGATGGTGGTCTACTCTCGTTTCATCAACCCTTTTGGAAAACACATGTTTCCATATAGTGCTTACATCATTCGAACTTTGATCATGATACTATTACCCGACCTATTTCATAGGGTTGGTAGACTGAAACAACCGACATTCTAATTTGCCGAATATCCAGATTGAGTCGGTGCTAAGACCTTCACTTCTCTTACTTTCTCTGAACATCCTTGACAAGTGCTTCAAGAATAGTTGGCATATTCCAAATCTCATTCCCACTATATAAGAAGAAGCATAGAATCAACCTTCCACCTCGGGTTGACCATCAAATACAAATAAGCCTGATCTCTTCGTCGAGTCGGACATCTCTGCAGGCCTGGCCCCTAACTTCCCAAAAGGCTTTGGACCCCCAATCTGAAAAGTAGAAAACCCTTCAAACCCTTCTTCACATTTCTAAATTTCTCGAGCACAAAAATCCCCATCAACAACATGTTACTCTAATAGAGTCATTGGCGAGTAGTTTAATTAGGATCGGATGTTACAAAAACAGTGACGAAATCTTTCTTTTCAGAAACGCGGGTCTCGCATCCTTTACACACGATGCCTGGTATATGACGGTGAATGCGAGGCAATGGCGAAGGTGACGGCAATGGCGGAGGAGACGGCAATGGAGAAGTCGAAAGGGGACGGCCACGGCGAAGTTTCCGGCGAAGGAGAAGTTGATGGAGACGGCAAAGGCGACGGGGAATGCAAAGGAAAAACAGGCGAGAAAATGAAGACATTGCCGTTATGAGCGGAGGAGAGGGAGAGATTATGAGAGAAAAAGAGCTTGTTGAAATGCTTAAATTCATAAATTGACGGTCAGGATTAAAAGCAGTTGAGGGCTGAGATTTAAGTGAAAAAGATTGATGAGCTGTCAAAATATTTGGTTAGACGACGGTAAACTTTTCCCTCGAGTTTGTTAAGGTCACACGTGCCGAAAATTATATTATGTGCCGGGTGTATACACCTTCTCTCTCACAACAGGCGGGCCCCACAACTGTGTGGGGCCCGCCTGTTGTGAGAGAGAAGGTGTATACACCCGGCACATGATATACCACCTCCACACGTGCAGGTGATCAAGTGGAGACAAAAGGTGCATCACCAGCAGCAGCTTATTCATCTTCCTTCGAAATTGAAAAAGGGTAACCTTCTGGAATCCGATCAGAACACACGTCTCGCGAAGCAACATCTCCCAGCTGAGGTACAAGAGCAATTTGTTCCCTAAATTCTGAAAGTCTTAATGTTCTTTCCTTTTCGCAATTTAATGAGGGTTTCACTCAGAAACATAGTTGTGATTGATGGTAAACTTGTGATAGCACTGAATTTGTGAAGTATGCAGCTCTGGCGAGATGCGATTGTTTATGAAGCCATGGTTCTCATAATTTTCTATATAAGATAAAGGAAGCACACGTTTATTTTGCAAAAGACTTACTTTATTGATATGTTTACATGTATAGTGAATTAATTGAAATCGGGTACAGGTATGATAACTATATACAAGTTTTTGAATTTCCATGAATTATCCTTTATCTTTAACATCCCCGCAAGGTGGTGGTCGGATGAACCTGATGCAGCTAAAAACTCACAGGCTTTTTGAGGGAAATCTCTGATGGAAGACCTGGTGACGTAATTGGAAATGGTGTGCTGCAAAACAACACTTTCAAATTAACGCAAGATAACAAAATGAGAGATGATATTAAACCGCCCGAATGTGATAACGCTATGGATGTCTCTGGCAGCAAGCCACCAAACCATTCTCAGGGCTGTTACTCTGAGCCAGATAATCGTGACTGGCGTTGTCCTGCACAGTCTTTCTCTCCTGGAGAATCTAATCGAAATAATAGAGAGCTTGGTGGAAGATATGACTTCAGGAAGCCAGATGCCAATCAATTTAATCTCCAAGACCAACTCAATTACCAATTTTCAAGGGCGCAAATCTCTTCTAACCAAGCAGTAAGTGTATAAGCACATTACTTATATTACCTAATATAGCTTTGTGCTGTGCATATTTGCTTTGTAATTTTTTGTGTTGTAATCATAATAAATTTTTCTCTTAACAAAAGATTATAAAATTCAGTGAGATAAACATGGAATTGAACTCTCTTGAAAGGATTTTTCCTACTGATTATTGTTGTGAATAAACACACAATAATAGAGGATAATTTGAGAGAAAACTCTTCTTTTATATACCCACAAAAGAATTACAAAGCTTCCAATACAAGCTTTACAAAAAACTCTCACCAATCACTCTCACTACACTTTCACACATTTAGGGATGATGAATAATGGACTCAAGGCTCCATTTTATAGTGCCCAAGACGCGTGAACAGTGTCACACGTCTTGGACACGCTTTTGCCAACTTGCATGCTGTCCTCTCAACTTTCGGCTGAGCTTTGGCTCATTCTGCATGCTGTATGCATTTTGACATTTGCTGACTTCCTCAAAAACTTGCTGTCTTCAACAAATCTCCCCCTCGGTGAAGATTTCCACAAAATCTGAGCCGACCATCAATCATCAAATTCGGATCCTCAAAAGGATCCTCCCCTGGCTGCATCTGAATGACTGCCTACGTACCCTGAGTTGGGATCAAGCCAATCATAGTTCTCTGAATCTCCCCACTCTGACTATGTGGAGAGTTTTGTCATCCCGGCTATGGCACGACAGATTTCAAGCTTCTCCTTCGGTAAAACCTTCGTGAACATATCGGCACCGTTGTCGTCGGTGTGAATTTTCCTGAGTTCTAACAGCCTTGAGCTCAGGACGTCCCGTATCCAGTGATACCTCACATCGATATGTTTTGACCTCGAATGAAAGGTGGAATTTTTACCGAGATAGATAGCACTCTGACTATCGCAGTACAAAATGTACTTCTCCTGCTTGAAACCCAATTCCTGGACGAATGTCTTCATCCACAGCAATTCCTTGCAAGCTTCTGTAGCTGCAATGAATTCTGCCTCTGTTGTAGAAAGTGCAACACACATCTGCAACCTCGACTGCCATGCCACAGCTCCTCCTGAGAGAGTAATCAGATACCCCGAAGTAGACTTACGGGTATCCACATCTCCTGCCATATCTGAATCGGTGTAGCCCATCAACACTGGCTTGTCGCTGCTTCCAAAACATAACCTCATCTTGGAAGTGCCTCGAAGATACCGCATAATCCATTTGACAGCATTCCAATGTTCTCGTCCTGGGTTTGACATAAACCGGCTGACCAATCCAACTGCGCGTGTGCTAAGTCTGGCCTCGTGCACACCATGGCATACATTAGACTTCCCACTGCTGAGGTGTATGGAACCTGTTTCATTTCCTCCTTCCCTGTCTCAGTAGAGGGACTCTGCTGCGTACTCAATCTAAAGTGGGTAGCAAGAGGAGTGCTAACCGCTTTAGCCTTGTCCATCTGGAATCTCTGAAGTACTTTCTCGATGTACTCCTCCTGTGACAAGTATAACTTCCTGGCTTTCCGATCACGTCCGATCCTGATGCCAAGAATCTGCTTAGCTGGCCCCAAGTCTTTCATCTCAAAAGACTTACTCAGTTGCTGCTTCAAATTATCAATCCTCGATTGATTCCTGCCAACTATCAACATATCATCTACATATAACAGTAAGATGATAAAATCATCGTCAGAAAACTTCTGAACGAAAACACAATGGTCTGAAGTGGTCTTCTTGTATCCCTGCTCCCCCATAACTGACTCAAACTTCACGTACCACTGTCTCGGTGCCTGTTTCAAACCGTAGAGGCTTTTCCTGAGTCTGCACACATAGTCCTCTTTCCCGCCGACTCTGAAGCCTTCTGGTTGCTCCATATAAATTTCTTCTTCCAGATCCCCGTGAAGAAATGCGGTCTTGACATCCATCTGCTCAACTTCCAGGTCGAGGCTTGCTGCTAAGCTGAGTACCACTCTGATGGATGACATCTTCACAACTGGAGAGAAGATTTCATCGAAGTCAATGCCTTTCCTCTGATTGAATCCCTTGACGACTAATCTGGCTTTGTATCGGGGTTGTGAAATGTGCTCATGTTGCTTCACCCTGTACACCCATTTGTTCTTCAAAGCCCTTTTGCCTCTTGGCAATTTCACCAACTCAAAAGTGTGATTGTCATGCAAAGATTTCATCTCATCTTGCATGGCTTCCTCCCACTTTCTCTGTCCTCTGTTTCCACAGCCTCCTGGTAGCTCTCGGGTTCTCCCCCGTCAGTAAGCAGCACATACTCATATGCAGAGTATTTGGTGAAGGTCGCCTGTCTCTGTCAGACCTTCTCTGTGGAACTGTTGGTGGAACTTCTGGTACTGTTGGTTGATCATGATCATCATCTCTGGGAGCTTCATCACCTGTACCCTCCTATCTGGGAACCTCACCTTCAACTCGAACTGGCACCGGTGTCTGAGGTTCTGGATTCACATTTCTGTATTGCTGGGGCATTGTCTTCATCTCCTTTCTGATATCTTCTATGGTCTGGTCTTCAACAAAGACAACATCTCGGCTTCTGACGATCTTCTTCTCCACAGGATCATAGAGTTTGTAGCCGAATCATCCTGACCATAGCCAATAAAGACACACTGTCGCGTCTTCGCATCAAGCTTGGATCTCTCGTCATTTGGGATGTGTACAAATGCTTTGCACCCAAAGACATGTAAGTGCTCGTATGACACTTCTTTACCTGTCCAGGCTTGGTTAGGAACATTACCTTCAGTGCGACCGCTGGGGACATGTTCAAAACATTACATGTTTGTGATGAGTGCCTCCCCCCAAAATGTCTTCGGCAGCTTGGCTTGTGAAAGCAAGCTTCTGATCCTCTCGCACAAGGTTTGTTCATCCTCTCTCAGCTAGGCCATTCAGCTGAGGTGTCTTCGGAGGTGTCGTTTGTTTGATGTCGGATTCCTTGCGTCTTGCAGTACTGATCAAACGGACCTCTGTATTCTCCACCGTTGTCTGTTCTGATGCACTTCAGTTTCTTGCCGTTTCTCTCTCCACCAAAGCATGAAACTCTTGAACACTCCCAGCACTTGATCTTTCTCTTCAAGGTGTATGCCCAGATCCTCCTTGAATGATCATCAATGAATGTCACAAAATACAGTGACCCACCAAGTGTTCGTGTCTGCATCGGACCGCATACATCTGAATGTATGAGATCTAGTAGTACCTCCGGTTTCCGTTGAGGCGGGGAGCTCTGGAAGATACTCTGTTCTGCTTTCCAGCCATTGCAGTGTTCACACTTCCGTAAGTGTGAGTTCTTCAATTCCGGAAGAACATTCCGCCTGCGTAGTATCTCCATCCCTGTTTGGCTCATGTGACCGAGCTTTTTATGCCACAGCTCGGCTGCCTCATTATGTTGACTGTATTTATGCTACTATTGGAAAGCTTAGCATGCATCAAATACAGGTTGATCTTTCTTACCTCGTGCCACGACCATTGATCCTTTAGTGAGCTTCCAGCATCCGTCACTAAAGGTGCTGCAGAAACCTTCATCATCCAGCTTGCCTGTTGAGATCAGGTTTAACCGGATATCTGGGATGTGCTTGACTCCCTTCAACACTAGCCTTGTCCCGTTCTCTGTTTCAAGGCAGATGTCTCCAATACGACGGCTTTGGACTGTCCGTCATTCCCCATCCTTACAGCACCGTAGTCCCCTGGTGTGTAAGATGAAAAGAAGTCTCTGCGAGATGTGGCGTGTATGGATGCGCCACTATCTATTACCCAACTGGTCTCGTGGCTGGCAAGATTCACAACAGCTTCTTCATACATTATGCAAAATTCTTTGGAGGTTTTCTCGGTGGTAGTAGCAACTCTTTCTTGATTAGAGTCGACATCTCTCCTGGACTGCTCGTTCTTCAACTTGTAACAGTCCCTCTTCATATGGCCTTTCTTCTTGCAGTGATAGCACTCAATATCCCTCGTTCTTGATTTCCCCCGGTTCTTGTCTGATCTCCCTGGGCCTCGGCTTTTACTCCTCCCCCTTCTGGTGTTCTTTTCTGTCACTAGAGCTTCTGAGGTTGAGGCTGATGCTGACTCCTGCATTCTCGTCCTCTTTTCTTCCTCGAAGATCCTGGTCTTTGCCATCTCCATAGTGACTTCCCATCTGCGGCTGAATTGATCACCGTAGATCTGAACGTTTCCCAAGATTCTGGTAACGTATTAAGGAGTATTAAGCCATTTACCTCATCTCCGAAGTCTATGCCCAATCCCGACAATTCCTTCATGGTTCGAGGAAATCATTGATGTGATCCGCCACAGCTGTACCCTCCTGGTATTTCAAACCCATCATCTTCTTGATGTAGTTACAGCTTGTTGTTTCCAGTCTTTGCTCGAAAAAGCTCCTCCAGCTTTCTCCATAAGACACGTGCATTTGTCTCTTCACTGACATGGTTCACGATACTGTCGTCGATCCACTGACGAATAGTACTGCATGTTTTCTGGTGAAGATTAGCCCACTTTCCATCGGTCATTCCGTCTGGTTTCTCCTCCAGAAATACCGATCCATCATAGTCCTTCACATACAGAAGGTCTTTCATCCTTCCTCTCCATGTGAAAAAGTTTGTACTGGTTAACAAAATCATTTTTCCGTTGCTCCCCTCCATCATAAAAATTCTAAGCAGAATTTCAAAAAACGGACCTCACCGTTGCGTCCGGAATGGTCGAAAATGGTGGAAATGACACTTTGTTTGTCAAAATCCGACACAGGGACCAAATTACAAATTCCAGAAATTACAGGGGTCAAAGTGCAATTTCCGAAAGTTAAGGGGCCAAAGTGCAGTTACAGAAAAGTTCAGGGACTAAATTGCAATTTACAACAAGTTCAGGGACCAAATTGTAAATATCTGAAAGTATAAGGGTTAAACTGTAATTTTCAGAAAGTTCAGGGACCTATCTGAAATTTACCAGGCACCGCTGACGTGGCAGTTCTGCTGACGTGGCGGATGACGTAGCTGCTGACTGGATGCCACGTGTCTGCTGACTGTGTTGCTGACGTGTCCTGCTGACTGGACTGCTGACTGTGCAGGGGCTGCTGACGTGGCGCTGACTGGACGCTGACTGGACGACACGTGGCAGCTGACGTGGTCGTCTTCTTCCTTGAGCAGCGCGTGAAGCGCGTGAATGCGACTGAGGCGCGTGGACAGCCTTCTGTAAGGCGCGTGCGGCGCGTGAGATGTGCTGGGACCTCCGTTTGATCGCCGGAAAATACCACCGTGCTCGTCTCACCACCGTGAAAAGTCCGATGATATGCTCAAAATCGATTTTCGACAACTTTCGTCGGAATCGACTTTCCGAACCGAAACTTCGTTTCTGAATTTCGGGATCCCTCCGAACCGTAGCTCTGATACCACTTGTTGTGAATAAACACACAATAATAGAGGATAATTTGAGAGAAAACTCTTCTCTTTTATATACCCACAAAAGAATTACAAAGCTTCCAATACAAGCTTTACAAAAAACTCTCACCAATCACTCTCACTACACTTTCACACATTTAGGGATGATGAATAATGGACTCAAGGCTCCATTTTATAGTGCCCAAGACGCGTGAACAGTGTCACACGTCTTGGACACGCTTTTGCCAACTTGCTGCTGTCCTCTCACTTTCGGCTGAGCTTTGGGCTCATTCTGCATGCTATATGCATTTTGACATTTGCTGACTTCTCAAAGACTTGCTGTCTTCAACAATTATCTATTATCTTTAACACACAGGCTGTTCCTCCGAGTATACTCTGGCATTTTATTATCCACATGTGATACAATTTTGTTTAAGTTTTTGGTTCAACATGTTGAGTATGGAAAAAAAATATGATGTACTAAAGGGTATGGACACTGTGATAAGTTCTGGGAAAATTCCGTTGTAAAATGTCCTATGCTGTCAAATTTGCTACTTAAATTGAAAGAGAAGCTGAAGTTGATAAAAGAATTTGCACTTGTTCTGTACTGTTGCTAGCTTATGCAGATTTCTTCTGTTGTCTATGAATGGGTGCTGTTCGATTCTAATGTTGTTTCCTTGTTGAAATAGGGAGGTCCACCTCCGACTTTAATCAAGGCTAAGGTGCCGTGGTCTGCTAGAAGGGGAAATCTTTCTGAGAAAGAACGTGTGTTGAAGACTGTGATGGGGTAATATTCTCAGTCATATTTAATTTGTGTTATATGCTAATTGAGCCTCCTTTTTGTTTGCTTAACTTCTGAAAGCTGATTTAAGATTGAACCATCTTTGCCTGCATTCTTGCATCTCTGATTCCTTGTTATAATCTTGCAAACGGTAAATAGACAGGATAATAAGATTAGGATTATAACAAGGCGAATAGTGAATATACAGGATAATAAGATCAGGATTTAATTTTAATAAGTTCATTCTCATACTTGGATTATAACATAGTTGCTGCATTGCATTCATTTCCCCAAACATATAAGATAACTGTTTCCGTGTGAGGTGTTTTTGCTTTTCCCTTCACTTTGTGTTTTTTGATGTGGCGCTGTAATTTAGTTTGCTTCTTCAAGGCTTTTTATACAAGCTTGTTTTCTGATTATTATTTCCTATTTCATTTCCAGGATACTGAATAAGCTATCCCCTGAGAAATTTGATCTACTTAAGGGTCAGCTCATGGACCTTGGCATTACATCAGCTGATATCTTAAAGGTTATATTTTTGCTCCATTTTTCAATGTGTTCGAATATGTTGTGCTTTTGCATATTACAAAGTTTTCAACTGAACTCACTGTGTATTTGCTACAGGGGGTTACATCTCTTATATTTGCAAAGGCTGTGCTGGAGCCCACATTTTGCCGTATGTATGCCCAGCTGTGTTCTGATCTTAATGAGATGCTTCCACCATTCCCCTCTGATGACCCGGTGGCAAAGAAATCACATTCAAGCGAGTACTGTTGAATAATTGCCAGGAGGCATTTGAGGGCGCTGACAACTGAGGAGGGAAGAAGTGAGGCAGATGACTGCTCCAGATCAAGAGTCAGAGCGTAGGGATAAAGAAAGACTGGTCAAGCTCTGTACTATTGGAAACATTCGTTTGATTGGAGAGCTCCTAAAGCAAAATATGGTGCCTGAGAAGCTTGCCCATCACATTGTTCAGGTTAGTTTGTGGATGGTGTCTGAAAAGATGAGTTAAATTTGAGACATTCTCATCAAGTTATCATTGTGTAAATAGGAGCTTTTAGGGCATGATAATGCATCTTGTCCTGCGGAGGAAAATGTTGAATCCATATGTCAGTTTTTCAACACCATAGGCAAGCAGCTTGATGTGAGCCCAAAATCACGACGTATAAATGATATGTATTGTAGCAGATTGAAGGAAATGACTACAAATCCTCAACTTGCTCCCTGGCTGAGGTTAATGGTTCGTGATGTTCTTGATCTCCGGGCAAACAACTGGGTTCCCAGGCATGAAGAGGTAGCTTCTTCATGCTTTCTTTTTTGTTTTAGACATTTGTTATTTCTGAAGTGATGCTGATTTGATCAGTGTTTTCTCTACCCTAATTTTATGTACACTGCTGTTCTCTCTGGTTTTTATCTCTTTCATATGATAATCTTTTACACTTTCCAGCCACTAAACCATTCTCAGGGCCATTACTCTGAGCCAGATAATCGTGACTGGCATTGTCCTGCACAGTCTTTCTCTCCTGGAGAATCTAATCGAGATAATAGAGAGTTTGGTGGACGATATGACTTCAGGAAGCCAGATTCCAATCAATTAATCTCCAAGACCAACTCAATTACCAATTTTCAAGGGCGCAAATCTCTTCTAACCAAGCAGTATGTGTATAAGCACATTTCTTATATTACTGTATATAACTTTGTGCTGTGCATTTTTGCTTTTTACATTTTTTGTTGTGTAATCTTAATAAGTATTTCTCTTGACAAAAGATTACAAAATTCAGTGAGATAAACATGGAATTGAACTCTCTTGAAAGGATTTTGCCTACTGATTATCTGATTATCTATTATCTTTAACGCACAGGCTGTTCCTCCGAGTATACTCTGGCATTTTATTATCCACACGTGACACAATTTTGTTTAAGTTTTTTGGTTCAACATGTTGAGTATAGATATAGAAAGACAAATATGATGTACTAAGGTCTAAGGGGTATGGAATCTGTGATAAGTTCTGGGACAATTCCGTTGTAAAATGTCCTATGCTGTCAAAATTGCAGCTTAAATTGAAAGAGAAGCTGAAGTTGATAAAGGAATTTGAACTTGTTCTGTACTGTTGCGAGCTTATGCAGATTTCTTCTGTTGTCTATGAATGGGTGCTGTTTGATGCTAATTTCCGCCAATGTTGTTTCCTTGTTGAAATAGGGTGGTCCACCTCCGGCTTTAATCAAGGCTAAGGTGCCGTGGTCTGCTAGAAGGGGGAATCTTTCTGAGAAAGAACGTGTCTTGAAGACTGTGATGGGGTAATATTCTCAGTCATATTTAATTTGTGTTATATGCTAATTGAGCCTCCCTTTTGTTTGCTTAACTCTGAAAGCTGACTTAAGATTGAACATCTTTGCCTGCATTCTTGCATCTCTGATTCCTTGTTATAATCTTGCAAACGGTAAATAGACAGGATAATAAGATTAGTATTATAACAAGGCGAATAGTGAATATACAGGATAATAAGATCATGATTTAATTTTAATAAGTTCATTCTCATACTTGGATTATAACATAGTTGCTGCATTGCATTCATTTCCCCAAACATATAAGATAACTGTTTCCGTGTGAGGTGTTTTTTTTTGCTTTTCCCTTCACTTTGTGTCTTTTGATGTGGCGCTGTAATTTAGTTTGCTTCTTCAAGGCTTTTTATACAATCTTGTTTTCTGATTATTATTTCCTGTTTCATTTCCAGGATACTGAATAAGCCATCCCCTGAGAGATTTGATCTACTTAAGGGTCAGCTCATGGACCCTGGCATTACATCAGCTGATATCTTAGAGGTTATATTTTTGCTCCTTTTTTCATTGTGTTCGAATATGTTGTGCTTTTGCATATTACAAAGTTTTCAACTGAACTCACTGTGTATTTGCTACAGGGGGTTACATCTCTTATATTGCAAAGGCTGTGCTGGAGCCCACATTTTGCCGTATGTATGCCCAGCTGTGTTCTGATCTTAATGAGATGCTTCCACCATTCCCCTCTGATGAACCCGGTGGCAAAGAAATCACATTCAAGCGAGTACTGTTGAATAATTGCCAGGAGGCATTTGAGGGCGCTGACAAACTGAGGGAAGAAGTGAGGCAGATGACTGCTCCGGATCAAGAGTCAGAGCGTAGGGATAAAGAAAGACTGGTCAAGCTCCGTACTATTGGAAACATTCGTTTGATTGGAGAGCTCCTAAAGCAAAATATGGTGCCTGAAAAGCTTGTCCATCACATTGTTCAGGTTAGTTTGAGGATGTGTCTGAAAATATGAGTTAAATTTGAGACATTCTCATTAAGTTATCATTGTGTAAATAGGAGCTTTTAGGGCATGATAATGCATCTTGTCCTTCGGAGGAAAATGTTGAAGCCATATGTCAGTTTTTCAACACCATAGGCAAGCAGCTTGATGTGAGCCCAAAATCACGACGTATAAATGATATGTATTGTAGCAGATTGAAGGAATTGACTACAAATCCTCTACTTGCTCCCTGGCTGAGGTTAATGGTTTGTGATGTTCTTGATCTCCGGGCAAACAACTGGGTTCCCAGGCATGAAGAGGTAGCTTCTTCATGCTTTCTTTTTTGTTTTAGACATTTGTTATTTCTAAAGTGATGCTGATTTGATCAGTGTTTTCTACCCCAATTATCATGTACACTGCTGCTCTCTCTGGTTTTTATCTCCTTCATATGATAATCTGTTGCACTTTCTCCAGCCACTAAACCATTCTCAGGGCCATTACTCTGAGCCAGATAATCGTGACTGGCATTGTCCTGCACAGTCTTTCTCTCCTGAAGAATCTAATCGAGATAATAGAGAGTTTGGTGGACGATATGACTTCAAGAAGCCAGATGCCAATCAATTTAATCTCCAAGACCAACTCAATTACCAATTTTCAAGGGCGCAAATCTCTTCTAACCATGCAGTAAGTGTATAAGCACATTACTTATATTACTTAATATAACTTTGTGCTGTGCATATTTGCTTTGTAATTTTTTTGTGTTGTAATCATAATAAATTTTTCTCTTAACAAAAGATTACAAAATTCAGTGAGATAAACATGCAATTGAACTCTCTTGAAAGGATTTTGCCTACTGATTATCTGATTATCTGATTATCTTTAACACGGGCTGTTCCTCCGAGTATACTCTGGCATTTTATTTTCCACATGTGATACAATTTTGTTTAAGTTTTTGGTTCAACATGTTGAGAATGGAAAGAAAAATATGATGTACTAAGGGGTATGGACTCTGTGATAAGTTCTGGGAAAATTCCATTGTAAAATGTCCTATGCTGTCAAATTTCCTGCTTAAATTGAAAGAGAAGCTGAAGTTGATAAAGGAATTTGCACTTGTTCTGTACTGTTGCGAGCTTATGCAGATTTCTTCTGTTGTCTATGAATGGGTGCTGTTTGATTCTAATTTCCGCCAATGTTGTTTCCCTGTTGAAATAGGGAGGTCCACCTCCGACTTTAATCAAGGCTAAGGTGCATGGTCTACTAGTAGGGGAAATCTTTCTGAGAAAGAACGTGTCTTGAAGACCGTGATGGGGTAATATTCTCAGTCATATTTAATTTGTGTTATATGGTAATTGAGCCTCCCTTTTGTTTGCTTAACTTATGAAAGCTGACTTAAGATTGAATCATCTTTGCCTGCATTCTTGCATCTCTGATTCCTTGTTATAATCTTGCAAATGGTAAATAGACAGGATAATAAGATTAGGATTATAACAAGGTGAATAGTAAATATACAGGATAATAAGATCAGGATTTAATTTTAATAAGTTCATTCTCATACTTGGATTATAACATAGTTTTGCATTGCATTCATTTCCCCAAACATATAAGATAACTGTTTCCGTGTGAGGTGTTTTTGCTTTTCCCTTCACTTCGTGTTCTTTTGATGTGGCGCTGTAATTTAGTTTGCTTCTTCAAGGCTTTTTATACAAGCTTGTTTTCTGATTATTATTTCCTGTTTCATTTCCAGGATACTGAATAAGCCATCCCCTGAGAAATTTGATCTACTTAAGGGTCAGCTCATGGACCCTGGCATTACATCAGCTGATATCTTAGAGGTTATATTTTTGCTCCTTTTTTCATTGTGTTCGAATATGTTGTGCTTTTGCATATTACAAAGTTTTCAACTGAACTCACTGTGTATTTGCTACAGGGGGTTACATCTCTTATATTTGCAAAGGCTGTGCTGGAGCCCACATTTTGCCGTATGTATGCCCAGCTGTGTTCTGATCTTAATGAGATGCTTCCACCATTCCCCTCTGATGAACCGGTGGCAAAGAAAACATCATTCAAGCGAGTACTGTTGAATAATTGCCAGGAGGCATTTGAGGGCGCTGACAAACTGAGGGAAGAAGTGAGGCAGATGACTGATCCTTATCAAGAGTCAGAGTGTAGGGATAAAGAAAGACTGGTCAAGCTCCGTACTATTGGAAACATTCGTTTGATTGGAGAGCTCCTAAAGCAAAATATGGTGCCTGAAAAGCTTGCCCATCACATTGTTCAGGTTAGTTTAAGGATGGTGTTTGAAAAGATGAGTTAAATTTGAGACATTCTCATCAAGGTATCATTGTGTAAATAGGAGCTTTTAGGGCATGATAATGCATCTTGTCCTGCGGAGGAAAATGTTGAAGCCATATGTCAGTTTTTCAACACCATAGGCAAACAGCTTGATGTGAGCCCAAAATCACGACGTATAAATGATATGTATTGTAGCAGATTGAAGGAATTGACTACAAATCCTCAACTTGCTCCCTGGTTGAGGTTAATGGTCCGTGATGTTCTTGATCTCCGGGCAAACAACTGGGTTCCCAGGCATGAAGAGGTAGCTTCTTCATGCTTTCTTTTTTGTTTTAGACATTTGTTATTTCTGAAGTGATGCTGATTTGATCAGTGTTTTCTACCCTAATTATTATGTACACTGCTGCTCTCTCTGGTTTTTTCTCTTTCATTTGATAATCTTTTACCCTTTCTCCAGCCTCCAAACCATTCTCAGGGCCATTACTCTGAGCCAGATAATCGTGACTGGCATTGTCCTGCACAGTCTTTCTCTCCTGGAGAATCTAATCGAGATAATAGAGAGTTTGGTGGACGATATGAATTCAGGAAACCAGATGCCAATCAATTTAATCTCCAAGACCAACTCAATTACCAATTTTTAAGGGCACAAATCTCTTCCAACCAAGCAGTAGTGTATAAGGGCGTTACTTATGTTACTTCATGTAACTTTGTGCTGTGCATATTTGCTTTGTACTTTTTTTGTTGTAATCTTAATAAGTATTTCTCTTGACAAAAGATTACAAAATTCAGTGAGATAAACATGAAACTGAACTATTTTGAAAGGATTTTGCCTACTGCTTATCTGATTATCTATTATATTTAATGCACAGGCTGTTCCTCCCGAGTATACTCTGGCGTTTTATTATCCATATGTGATACAATTTTGTTTAAGTTGGTGGTTCAACATGTTTAGTGTTGAAGGTTAATATATCTATATTTACTGTTCCTTAATTTTGTATTTTGTGAGTTATTTGAGTTTTATGAATGTTTTTGCATATGTTTTGTAGGTGAAGACTAAAGTACGACAAAATCAGACTTATTAAGTGACAAATCGACAAAATCAAAGCGAAATCAGGTCACATTCTAGACCTCAGTGTGCGTGTCACGATGCACCCTTTAAGTCTCGACGCGGCCCAGTGTAAATTTGGGGCAGAGTGCAAATCGTGTTGCGCATCGCAACGTTTGAGTAAAGCAGCCAGCGTCGCGACGTTTGAGTAAAGCCGCTAGCATCGCGACGCAGGACTATACGCGTCTCGACGCAGCCCTAATTCCTGATGCTTGAAGAACTCTTATTTCTTAAGAAGGAAAGCTCTCAACAACTCATATATAAGAACAAGTCCGGTTCTAAACCTAATCATCATACTTTTGGAGAATCAAGAGCACAGGAAAACACCCAGAGCAAGGCAAGAATAAGATCTCAACTCAAACTTAAGATTGAAGTAGGGGATCTCGCCAAAACGAGTTCTTCATTCCTTTTCTCTTATAGTCTTATATTTATGAGTTCTTGCATTGTAATAATGATTAGTTTGCATTTATTTTCAAATATGTGTAACTAATTCATTAGTCTAAAGTTGCAATTTATTTAATCTAATTTGCACCTTTTTATTCTCTTGAATGTTGTTTGGATGATTTATTATTCTTTGCTCTAAATGCTTTTTGTTGTCTGGCCCACAATAGGATGGATTTGGTAACCCCAAGAAACTTGGAGAAGGAAATTTGGGTTTAGCCTTAGGAATAATAGAGCGTGTTCACATTCTTTCGAATTGATTTTCTTGCAGGATAGGAAATACCTATAAGGATAATTAGAACATAAATTTAATGAATTTGACCTAAATTAATTATCATAGGAATAAAGGTGATTAAATTAAATTGAGTGTTTCTACCTAACCATTGAAAGATGCTTGTAAATAAATTAGTGTTATAGGTTAATAGTCCACAACAATATTTTAATTGAATGGAAAGTACATGAATATTGTTTGAGTGTTTAGTTGATGTTGCAATCCTGGATGTATTTTCTCGCATAAGTTTCTCCGAATTTACTTATTTGCTGCTTGCTTAGTTTATTAATCAAATTAGTTCGATCAATACATCTTTTTTCAGTTGTTTAGTTTTAGCAAAGTATGGTTAGTTTTAGTACTAAGTTTAATTCCGGTTCAAAGGAAATAAAAATCAAATAATTAACAACTCATTACGCTATATGATTCTTTGGTAATAACTTCGACGGAATTACACTTAGTACTAAAAGTAACCCTACTTTGCTAAAACTAAACAACTAAGCGTAATGAGTTTAATTCCTTTTAGTATTTTTGGATGATGCAAAAAGACTCGAGTTCATTTCAAAACCGACAAAAGATATTGTTCTTACTGCAGGAAAAGCTGCAGGAGAAGCCACTTGAGAGAGAGAGCACTAATAAGGCAACTCTAGTAGATGATGACCCTCTTTCCATTCCCTCAATGGTTGCATAAACATAAGCTAGAGAAGTAATTCTCAATTCTTAGAAATCTTCAAGAAGCTACATATCAACATCTCTTTCTCTGAGGCATTGGAACAAATGCCAAGCTATATGGAGTTCATGAAAGACATTTTATCCAAAAAGAGAAAGTTAGGCGAGTTCGAAACTCTGGCTCTCACAGAAGTGCTGGCGTTTTAGCGGCGGAAGCGTGATTTTAGGTGAAAAAGTTTTTAAAAACAATTTAAATTTTTCCGAAAGAATTGGCTGGTATCTTATACCTCTAATTAGTTTGTATTTCACCTAAACTTATTATTTGTCTAACAAGTAACAACATAACAAGTCGCAAAAGATGGCAAAAATTTCACAAAAATATTTTCGGAAAATACTACATCAAACGAGTAACCGTCAAATAGGTCATTCAATTATCAAGTTGGGCCGGTCCACTTGGAAATGTATAGTCAGCCTATGACCTGTCCGAATAATGAGCAATTCGCTATTTAGACAGTCTCCACGCGGTAAACCCATTTTTGTGTAATTTCATCGTTTTCATGAATTTTTACCCTGAAATAATTTCCGGGAATTATTTTAACTCCCAATACACATCCAAACACCAAATATTCAACATTAAAATATGTTATAAGATTATCGTACCGCAAATATATGGTGTCAAATTTTAGTAAATGATAATGAGTGTGTCGAACCTATAGGGATTGAAATTGAATTCACACTAAGTCACACTAAGTACTATAATTAATAAACTTAAATTTATTTAGAAATCAATTTAAAATAAATTAAATTAAAATTATAAACTAAAGAAGAGAGAAGTCAAAACGTTTTATTAAGAAAGAACAAGATTAGAGGAATTCTAGAGTCTGATTTCACATATTTGTCCCTTATGTATTTATTATGCCAATCAATCATTACTTAATTTCTTAGTTTATAAGACAATAATCATAAATTATTCTACTCCCCATCTTCCGAGTGCCAGTGAAAATATTATTAATTACTGACTTCAATATTCTTATAAAAATCAAATAATTAACAACTCATTAAGGTATGTGATTCTTTAGTAATACTTCAAAGGAATTATAGACCTCCCGAACTCTATAAAATTCATAGGCTATATTTTCTAGATTCTATTCAAAATCCCATCTCCGAGTGATAAATCTAACATGGAATCATTTAATTTGTGTCTAACAACCAGAAGCATTAAACATAAAAAATATAAATAAAGTGAATTAAAACTTCATAATAATTAATTGACAATCAAACATATAAGTGTAAACATAGGCTACATCATTTTCCAGCCCAAAGATCCACCCGATGACGTATGACTCCCACTCTAATTAATCTAGATTATTAGAAGAGAGAGAAAATTAATTTGGGATTAATTTCGGAGATATTTTATCTGGGATAAAATATGGAATTAATTGATAAATTAATATATTTGATATATTAAACGAAATTGGATTTCGACGCGGAATTGAAATTAGATTTTAATTCGGGCAAACGAATTAATTTAGAATTAAATCGTAAGTGACGTGAATAGTGACTTCGCTAGGCGTAATCATTTAATTACGACGCAACAGAAATTCGTTAATTTGGATTAGCGAACCCGAGCCCGAGATTATTTGCGAGCGCATTCGCATTTCGAATTCGAGTGCGGCACGTAAGTCACATCAAGCGTCAAATCGCTGGTCACATCAAACGTCAAATCATGTCTCTTTGAGTGATGTGACACTTGATTGATTGATGTGATTGATTGATGGAGTTGTTGGAAGGCTTTACCATTTGACTTTTTGGAAGCCAAAAAGTGGTAATTCACTTATTATTTTTGGAAAATATATAAGTGTATTTGATACACAAAATCCAAAAAACTTACACAAATCTCTCTCTCACTTCATCTCTTTTTTCTTCACACGCCCAAGTGGCAAAACTTCACTGGTTTTCTGTTAAAACCGTGAGTAGTGGGAAGCATGAGTGTGTGATTTTTGTGGCAAAATCACAAGAGCTAGCACTCCGAGAGACATGCGAAGGTGATAGGGAAGTCCACCCATGAGACGGGGATCGTTTGACGAAGCTTGGAGCTTGACGAAGGACCAAAACCGAGCCAAAACCAGTGAACTGTCACAGCTCACTGCCGAATGCAGTGAAGAGGAGATGAAAAGTTTTTGTTGCCTCCGCGTCGCTCAACCGATCGATATGAGTATTGACTGGCGTAAACACACACGTATAACGCAAGAGAACGTATCGTTCAAGTAGTATAAAAATATCGATCCCACGAGGACTTAATATCTAAACTATTAATTTTATGAGGTCAAATGATTACTAATATCTAACAAGTTGTTTGATTGATTTGAAATGGTGACGATTCTAAATTTAAAAACAAGTAAATAAAATTATTAAAAAGTAGATTTAAGAAAATTCAATATTAAAAACTATCTAGGGTTGTGATTTCTTCCAATATCATTTTAAAGATGAAGTGGTTATCTTATAGTTGGGTAATATATTGATTTATTAACCTAGAACACTAAATATGTTAGAAGCCTCTGTCGATGGTCAGACACAAATACCCAGTTTAACCCAATTGAACCATATGTCTATGTGAACCAAATTATCTGGATTCATTAAGTTTAAGTTCCAATTATGGCTACCCCCGCCTGACAGGTATATGTCTATCCTGTAAGGAAATCTATTAAAGGTTATCTATCATCAAGGAAGATCGTGGGCTATAAGTCTAAGGCTGAAACCTAAAATCCCTATGTCTAGTTCATTTTAGATTTACCACATCAATCTTATTGGTGATCAGACAACAAGAAGCATTAAGCTTAAGACTTAGTAAGTAAACTTTTAAATTACCCAAACTATAAAATAACCCCTTATAAACCGGTGATATTAGAATTCATCACAACCCCAGATAACTGGCTTAGTTACGACACATATTTACGGGTAGTAAAAACTTAAATAAAATAAAAGATATAAAGTAAATTGCTGAAAAGTAAATTGCTGAAAAGTAAATGACGGAAAATAATTGCTGAAATTAAATACTGAAAATTAAATGCTGAAAAGTAAATGCTGAAAGTAAATTGCTGAAAAGTAAATGACGGAAAGTAAAAGCTGAAATTAAATACTGAAAATTAAATGCTGAAAAGTAAATGCTGAAAGTAAATTGCTGAAAAGTAAATTGCTGAAAAGTAAATGCTGAAAGTAAATTGCTGAAAATTAAAGAAAGAAAAAGTACTATGCGTAAAAGTAAATTGTGGAAAGTAAAAACTGAAAAGTAAAAAAAGAAAGTGCGAAAGCGGAAATTAATTACTGAAAGCTGTAAATAAACAAACAAGATACAATATTCTTAGTATTCTTAAGGAATTCCTTAGAAGAAAGTATAATTTTACAAATGAAATGGTTTGGTATTTATAGGCAAAATTTTACCTCCATCAAATCATCCACCAAATCAATTATTAATGCTCCACTAATTGCTCCACCAAATCCATTATTAATTACTCCACTAATCTCTTATCATGTTTGGTGATGATTTGATAATTTTTATTATTTATATTATTTATTAATTTATTTTTTTGCTTTGAAAATGATTGAAAGTGACTTTAATAATTACACACAACACACTTCTGGATGGTTCATCAATTTCAGGCATGAAATAGTCAGAATTCGAAATTATTTTTTGTTTTAAAGCTGTAGATATTTGAGTCTTCTTTAATCTAGAACTTGAATCAGCTCAATTCGAAATGAGAGTAAAAAGTTATGCCCAAAATACGACAGATGTGCAAAACTGGAATTTCCAAAACTGCACTTCGTCAAAAACGCCCTTTCAAGTTTCCAATATCCAAAATTAAAATATCAAGTCCAATAATTACCCTTATTTGACCCATATTTCGTCCTAAATGATTTCATTGAGATCCGATATTATTTTATCTGCAAAATAAACTAAAACACATCAAAACGTTTATCAAACCCGAGAAACTAAACAAAATATTAAGTTAAAGGGGCGGTAAATATTGATATATTTTCCCCTCATCACACCCCCAAACTTAACATTTTGCTAGTCCTCGAGCAAAACAACAAAATAAAATACAAGAAATAATTAAAATTAAACTAAGCCACTTTCGTAGGGATCACGGTTGCATTTAGCATATGCAACAAGTCTTTAAACCCCTATGTGTCCCTAGTGGACGAGTTATAGTCTCGTGAAGGCTTACAGCAACGATACCCACAAACATTTTACAAAAGTAAAAAATGTAGTGAAACTAATACTCACAAAAGCAAAAAGACAAGCGAAAAGAGAATAAAGATGTTAGTGACTAATCAGGTGAAACTTCTACTCCAAGTTCAGGTGAAACTTCTACTCCAAGTTACTAGTTGTTTTGTTTCATTCTAAATTACCAAATAAGTAAATTCTCCGATTATTTTTTACCATTTTTCATATACACAGCCAACAAAATATTAAACAACTCATTTTTGCCCACAACAGTCATAAGTGCAGTTGATAAAAGTGTTTATGCAGGAGTTAACATAACCTATACAGCCACACAACTAAAGTCTCACCAGCAGGAACCTGATCAACGCCGCACCTGGTAGTGTTGTTCCTTAATCATTTTTCTTTATATTTATCTTACATTGAGGACAATGCAAGTTTTAAGTGTGGGGGTGTGTATGCATGCGCATGATAATACCTGTTATAAATATATTTTATTCTTTAAAAATGAAAAAAAAATTGTTGTTTTGTTTGTTTTTAGTCCTTAATAGTTAAACATAAGTCCAATGATGATATTTTTTGTTTTAGGATGAAATCTTAGAAACGATAAGTCATTTCATGTACTTTTATCTGATACTTTGAGTAGTTTATCTATGTTAGACTCGTAAGCACTTAATTATATGTTTTTAGCAGTGGAAGGCTGAGTAGTTAGCAATGTGACTAGTTGAAGAAATTGCATGTCGATGAATGACCGTTTGCTTAGATGTCTATCCTGATTTTCTTGTGTTATGATGTGTGGTATGGTTAAAAATAAAAGAAAAAGTCTCAAAAGAAAAAAAAACCATTTATAACCGATAAGCGTGAAGCTACCCATGAGCGAGTATTAGGACAACCATGAGGAGAAATGCTACCTTAAAGGGTAGGTGTGTTGAAAAAAGAAAGTACAGAAAAAAAAGAGACAAGAAAAAAAAAAGAGAAATCATACCATATTGAGCACATATAAGCAATTACAGATTTTAATTGAGATATCTAAGTTAGTTTGACCCATCGATCCCAATTTTTAAACAAAATCATTGAGTTGGCTCACCTAGGAATCAAGCTGTGAATAAACCTTTACACACACACACACACACTGTGAGTCTGGCTTAGATGATTTATTCAAAGACTTAGATTTGAGTTTCGTTGAGAACTTTTAAGGTTCTCTGATTTCATTACTAGGCATTCTTTGAGGATAAAATTATGTGAAACTATTGAGACTATTTAATTTTTGTTTTTGCATGATTGTGAGTTTTGAATGACGTTTATGGGTGTCGTTACTGTAAGCCCTCACGAGACTATAACTCGTCCACTAGGGACATCTAGGGGTTTAAAGGCTTGTTGCATACGCTAAATGCAATCGTGATCCCTACGAAAGTGGCTTAGATAGTTTTTATTTATTCAGTTTGGTTTTTTTATTTTATTTTGCGCTAGAATTGCTAGGGACTAGCAATAAGCTGGTTGGGGATTGTGATAAGTGCATGAAAATGTACTTTGAAACATCACTTATTCGGGTTTATTGTTAAGTATTTAGTTATATATTTTATATTTTATTGTATAAATTTCATTATCATATTAATTTAGAAATTATCTATTAGTTAAGTTAATATTAGTAATTTTTCTCTTTATTATTGGTAGGTTTTTGAAAGCAAAAACGTGGCGTGAAGAGCTATAAACAAAAGGGAAGACACGTGGGCCCTAGACAAGAATTAATGTTCCAAGTAAACCAAAATTCCAAAAGTTCATATTACACAAAGTGGCGTGATACAAGGTGGGACCGAGTGCCACAATTGTTGACCAAAGAAGAAAAAGAATTGGAAGGAAAGAGAAGTGCTGAATTTGAGAAAGAAAAAAAGGAAAATCACGTGGGCTTACCAGCTTAGGGTTCAATGTGTTTATTATAAAAAGCCATGAAAATTGAGAAATAGGGAGGCTCTCCAAGTGAGAAGCAGCGCAGGCTGCGCATAAACAACAAAAGAAATCAGAGAGAGCTGAGAGTGCGTGGCTGAGAGAATAAGAAGCAGAGAGCTGCCGAGAGTGCGCAAAAAAAGAAGAAATCACAGCGTAGGAGCCGAGACGCGGAGCCATGATAATTCAGAACAATATGTCTCTCCAATCCTAGGCTATTTTATTTCTTTTATGGGGAACTAATCCTCTAGGCAAAGTTAGGGATGAACTCTTATGTTTGATTTATTATTTATGTTTTTGATTTCCTAAGTACCTTTTATCGTTAATAAAATTAATGTTTGTTATTCTTTATTTTCCGATTATTGAATCAAGAAATTATGTTTTGTCAACTCCCATATAGATCCAGTCATGCTTCTTCTATGTGTGATTTGCGAACTTAGTTGTGATGGTAAAAGTCGTTTTATGTGTTGGTATTCTGCTGCAGTATTGCCCGGGGTATATATTGTCGACGTTAGATAGCTCGTAACGATGACTTTTGTGTGCTGTTAACATAGAGAAAATAATCATTAATTACCTTAGAATTCGAATATGTGTAGAATTGAATATATTCCGGTTGTTGGTTTGGGATATGAAACCCTCAACCGAGTAATAACATGAATTAATAACTAAATATAGGAGTTTGATGCAAGATGGATTCCCGATGCTTTGCCATATCTCTCTACTGATATCTCTATGAATTTATCTATAGTTTTTACTTTAATTATCAATTCATTCATTTTATTTATTTAAGTTATTGTTAACATTTTTGTTTGAGTAAATTAGTTCATGCAACCATCTCTTTGAGGAATCGACACCCCAGCTATACTGCGATAACCACGAGTCATATTTGGGCGTAATCAATTACTGTTTCAATTTAATTTAATTTACTGTTTCAATTTCCTTTATTTTAATTTTGCCGACAATATCTAAACTTTTTGACTCTAATAATCTATTTATTATCATCTGACAATTATCATTTTACAGATACTAGTACCTTTATTACTCACCCATTTTCAGGATCCTTAAATACAACTCTTCATTTCTCTCTTCGACACATCCCAATAAGAGAGAGCACAAAAATAGAGAAAACTTCAAGAAGACGAGTCACTAATATCTGTGTATTTTGTGGATCTAGCTCTTGACTAAACCGGAATTTATTGAGGCCGTAAAAGAATTCGGTAGAGTTATGGTTGAAAGAAACATGCACTTAGTATATGGCTGTGGCAATCTTGGATTAATGAGATGTGTTTCAAAGGTTGTATAAGAGGGAGGCACTCAAGTTTTAGGAATCATCCCAAAAACTTTGGCAGACGAAAATCTCATCGAAAAATCAAATGTAGAAGAATCATGGAATGTAGGGAGTACATCTTAATGATGGTCTACATTCAGAACAAGCTGAAAAATCTTAACATTGTTCTTCTTGATGCTTGCATTGTCCATCAAGCATTGAATACCCTGCCTACAGAGTTTGGTACAATTATAAATACTTATAATTCGATGAAAGAATCATGGAATGTTAATGATTTCATTGTCATATGTGTTGCTGAGGAAGTGACTAGCGTAATCACACGCGAGCATGTTTGGTGGAAGTTTGACAATTTTATTATTTATTTATTTTTGTTTTGAAAATGACTTTAATAATTACACATAACACACTTCCAGATATTTCATCAATTTCGGTCATAAAATATTCAGAATTCGAAATTATTATGAACGTTAAAGTTGTAGATCTTTGAATCATATTTAATCTGGAACTTGAATCACCTCAATCTGATATCAAAGTAGAAAGTTATGGCCAAAATTCAAAAATTGCGCAAAGTTGAAATTTCCGAAATTGTACTTCGTTAGAACGTCATTTCAAGTTTCCAACCTCCAAAATTCATATGTCAAGTCCATTTTTTACCCGTATTTGTTCCACATTTCGTCCTAAATGATTCCATTGAGTCCCAATATTATTTTATTTGCAAAATAAACTAAAACACATCAAAATGTTCATCAAACCCGAGAAACTAAACAAAATATTAGGTAAAGGGGGCGGTAAATATTGAAATATTTTCCGCTCATCACACCCCCAAACCTAACATTTACTAGTCCCCGAGCAAAATAATAAAATAAAATACAATAAACAAATAAAATTAAACTAAGCCACTTTCGTAGGGATCACTGTTGCGTTTAGCGTATGCAACAAGCCTTTAAACCCCTAGGTGTCCCTAGTGGACGAGTTATAATCTTGTGAGAGCTTACATCAACGATACTCACAAACTTCAATCTAAAACTAATGCACATAAAAGCAAAAAGATAATAAAACTAATGCACACAAAATCAAAAAGACAAGAGAAAAGAGAATAAAGAAGTTAGTGACTAAACATGTGAAACTCCTTATCCAAGTTAAAAGTTATTTTATTTCTTTCTAAATTACCAAATAAGTAAATTCTCCGATTATTTTTACTATTCTCCATACACACAGCTAACAAGGTATTAATCAAGTCATTGTGCCCACGATATTCATAAGTGTAGTTGAAAAAAGAGTAATATTTTTGTCATAAAGTTATATCAGAATTCACACCTTTTTTTTAGCAATGAATATTTTTTTTTCTTTTTTTTTTCTTTTTTCTATTGCGTAAAATAAATAAATCAACATCTTCAATGCATGTAACGAGCTTTGGGCCAGTGACTCCCAAACTAGTTGGCTTTAGGGCATTATGTGTTAAGACACCCATACAGACTTAATTACTCAGATTTCATATGTTTCTTTTTATTTTTATAACATCTTTGATCCATGTAGCGAGCTTTGAGCTGGTGACTCCCAAACCAGTTGGCTTTAGGGCACTAGGTGTTAAAATACCCGTACGGACTTAATAACTCGGATCTCATACTTTTTTTTTACACACTTTTTTTTTCTTTTTTTTTTTTCTTCTTTTTCTTTAATTCCATTGTATGCTTCCTCCAATTAAACTAGAGTACTGAATATTACAAACTTTTCAAATACATCTCATGGCTGTATGTTACCATGCATGTTGATAATACCTGTCAACTGAGCATATGAAGATCCATTTTAGTCAGTTTTATGGAGAATTCACAAATTAAATAATTTAAAAGGAAATAAACAAAAATTAACTTGTTACGAAATAGGTTGAGATACGTCTCAGGAGTGGAAATTCCTTACACATCTATCTCACACTAATTTCACCTAATTAATAAAATTAAAAACATAAAAACAAAACTTTTTTTTTTATTTTTTAAAAATTTTTTAATTTTTTGAATTTTTTGAAAATTTTAGACTAAAAATAAAATAAAAACAATACAATAAAAACAAGATACTAATCAATTATTTATCTTCCCTAAACCTAAATGAGACATTGTCCCCAATGTTTGAAAAAGAAGAAGAAGGGTTTAGAAGATATCATCTGGTTAGCGCGGATTTGACAATTGCTCCTATAAAAATTAGCGATTAAGATCTAAATCCAATCTACGCTTCTTTCCACGATCGCTATCAGACCAGTTCAACTTGGAAACAATGGGGTCGATTTTTTGTTCATAAGCTAAGAGTTGGTCGATTAATTCATCGGATTTTCTCGCATTTAGGAATATGTCTTTTACCGGTTTGGAGATAAGCCCAAGTTTATTAGCATCTGTAAGAAATATAAAAAGGAAATCAAAAAATTCATCCATATTAAATAGTCCAATGAGTTCATGGTGGATGTTCAAATTTGCCCATGATGCAACTGTGAATATTTCTTCCAACGTGCCTAGCCTGCCTGGTAATGCAATGAAAACGTCATCGTGATTGACCATTTCAATGAGTTGTTTAGATATACATGAGACAATGCATTCCTCTCCGTTTGAGTCTCTGATGAGGTTTGTCTCTGCTAATGGTTTTGGAATGATTCCCAAAACATGGCTGCCACCTTCTTGCACGGCTTTTGAAACACATCCCATTAATCCAAGATTGCCACCTCCATATACTAAGTGCATGTTTCATTCAACAATAACTCTCCCCAATTCCTTTGCGGCCTCCATATATTCTGGTTTGGTCCCAGAGTTAGATCCACAAAACACACAGATATGAGTAACTCGTCGTTAGGAAGTGGTTTCTATTTTCTCTTATCTGAATTTTTATCTGGATGTGTAGAAGAGAAGAATGACGAGCTGAATTTATAGATCCTGGAAATGGTGAGTAATAATAGCACTAGTACCTGTCAAATAACAATAAACGTTATAACAAATTGTGAAAGTCAAAAAGTATAGATCTTGTCGGCGAAAATAAAAGAAAATAACAAAGAAAAGCAAATCAAAGCAACTATTAACGCAACAAAATTATGTACTGATGAGTGGTATTTATACCACTATTTCCCACTCATTTAACCTAATGTTTTGTATTGTTTCTCGAGATTTATGAACGTTTTGATGTGTTTTGTTGTTATTTTGCAGATAAATAAAGTTTGGACAGCACTGGAGGCAATTTGGGGCAAATCCGGACAAAAAGGCACCAACTGGAATATTTCAGTCTTCAGCGCGTCGCGCCGCGCATAGCTTTGGCGTCGCGACGCCCAACCTGCGCCGAAGTTGCTAAAATGCACCGGGTCCACAAAATCAGAATCTGAGAAAAGTTGACTTTGCTAACGTGCGCCGTGCCACGTGTCACCATCACAACGGAGATGCTAAAATGCGCCGTGCCACGTGTCGAAATCTCATTGCTCGGACGGCCACCGCCCAACGTGTCATGCCACGTGTCGCCACATCATCGTCCACATCAGCAGCCACGTCAGCAAGTCAACCGAGTCAACATGCCACGTCATCATAAGCCAATCACAGCGTGACACGTGTCAAAATCTCATTGCTCGGACGGCCGCCGCCCCACGTGTCGCCACGTCGCCTTCCACATCATCAGCATGACGCAAGCAATGACATCATGAACAGTTGACACGTCAGCATGACGTAAGCAGTGACGTCATGAACAGTGCCACGTCAGCGGATCAGATCTGAGTCAACTTATCAGCAAGTGACACGTGTCACTGTAGCGCGCGGCGCGACGCGCAGCCAGCGTCGCGACCCGCGCACCCCATCCGCGCCTATAAATAGAGCGCGATGGTTCAGTTTTTGTTGTACCATTTCCTCTCCCAAATCCTATGTAATTAGGGAGTTTCTCTCTCTCTAAGTTCTTTTTATTTAGTTTTGTAATTTTTAACTAAGTTCTGTAATAATAATAATTTACTTTCTTTATTTTACAGTTTTTACTACTCATTATGAGGAGGTAACTTCCCTCTGTTAAGGTAAAATGTAATTCTTTTACTATTACTTCTTAGATTATTCTCCCATAATTATAATATATTCAAGTTTTAAATTGACTTAATCAGGATACCGCCAGATTGGTCGGTGGGTAATAAAATTCATATTCCGCCTTTATGGCTGGTTTATTTTAAATTCCGCCTTTATGGCTGGTTTATTTTAAATTCCGCCTTTATGGCTGGTTTATTTTCATTCCGCCTATATGGCTGGTTATTTTGATTCCGCCTTTATGGCTGGTTGTTTTTAAAATGATTCCGCCTTTATGGCTGGTTGTTTTTAAACTAATTAAATCAAAATACCGCCTATATGGCTGGATGAAAATGTTTTGCAAAGCTTATATTATATTATGGGAGAAATCTAATTAGTATATAGTAGAAGTAATTCCTTTTTACCTTAGCAATTTTATTAATTCATTTTTAGCATTTATTTTACTGCATTTACTTTATGCAATTTTATTTTAAGTCTTTTAAGTTTTTAGCCCTAATTATGTGTCGTAGCTAAGTTAGTTATCTAGGGTTGTGATGAATTTCAATTAAACTGGTTTATAAGGGTTAGATTATAGTTTGGGTAAATTAAAGATTTATTTATTGAGTCTTAATCTTAAAGCTCTTTAATTAACTGGCCATTAATTAAACTGATTAGGTAAACTTAAAATGAACTAGACATAGGGATTTTAAGTTTAAGACCTTAGACTCAATAGCCCACGATCTTCCTTGAAGATAGATAACCCTTTAATAGATTTCCTTACAGGATAGGAATATACATGTAGGGCGGGGGTAGCCATAATTGGAACTTAGACTTAATGAATCCAGGTAATGTGGTTGACATAGGAATATGGTTCAATTGGGTTATACTGGGTATTTGTAATTGACCATCGGAAGAGGCTTTTACATAAGTTAGTGTTCCAGGTTAATAAATTGATATTTTACCCAACTATAAGATAACTACTTCATTTTTTAAATAATATTGAAATAAATCACAACCCTGGATAGTTTTTTTTAATATTGAATTTCCTTAAAATCTACTTTTAAGCAATTTTATTTATTTGTCTTTAAATTTAGAATCGTCGCCATTTCAAATCAATCAAACAACTTGTTAGATACTGGTAATCATTTGGCCCAATAAATTGATAACAAAAAGGTTTTAAGTCCTCGTGGGATCGATACTTTTTATACTACTTGAACGATACGTACGCTTGCGTTATACGTGTGTGTTTACGCCGGTCATGTACTCAATACACCACTCGTTTGGTATATAAATCCATTATGATGCGTCTCAAGAATCCATTCCTTACTCAGCCATCACTAATGAATTAGCTCTCATTTATATGATTGCCAAACACCATTCCTCTTATCTTGCTTTGCCTTAAATGCTCAGTTTGTGCTTTTCCTAAAAATATCACACAAAATTAAAAACTCTATAACACGTATACATAAAATATGAAAACAAAAATTACAACAAATTATATGGGTTGCCTTCCTACTAGCGCTAAATTTTTCATCTTCAGCCAGACGTGACTGAAGTCCATCTGTCAATGAGGTTTCAGCGTGGTTTTGGATGTCCGATTAAAGACAATCCAGTTAGCGTTGCTTTTGAAGGGTCTCTTTCAACGATAAAGTGGCAAAAAGAATTTTGTCCCATTCAGTGCTCGTGCCATCTTTTTAATCTTTGTCGCTCCAGTGGTTCCTGAAAAGAAAGAAAAAAAATCAGGAGGTCTCGAATGGTGCTTGACTTTGAATGGAAGTTCCATTATGTCAAGCTTCTAAGCGATATCTTTGATTTGTACTCCCCATAACAATGATGTTTCTCCTGAATGTCCGAGATCTTCAATATGGTCGGTCATATACTCCTCATTTTGTCCTATATCTTGTTCCACCTTCTCTTCACATATGTATTTTAAAATTTCCGTATTCAGCTCTTCATTTGTCATATGTGAAATGCCTGCTCCATAAATGTCAACCTGAGGATGTAAAGATGAGTCTGATTTTAGGTCTTCATCCTCTGTGGTTAATATGACTGGTTCTGGTAGTTCTTCTTCAAACATCAGTGCAAAACATGCTCCAAGATCTTCATTTTGAGGATGGCAAGTTTCATCATTACTTGTTGGTGCATTTAGTACAAACAGTTCTCATTCTTCATCCTCGTCAGAGTCCGAATAATAAAAATCAAATAGAGACTTTGCCAGTTCGGGTTCCTGAACTGATACCTCAGCTACCTGATACTGCTCAACCTCCTCCTCCTCTGCTAAAGTGTCATCGTGAAATGCTTGGTACTCTAAGGCTTTGTTAGTTTCATTTGTTCCTTGAGATATGTAATTCAGGTTTTCTGTTAATTGTCTAACTTGATTTGTCATTCTCTATATAGACGCCGCTTGACTCTGAATTTGTACATCAAATTGAGCTTCTCGTTCCACGAGCCAATCTTTGAGCATGTCAATCAACTGATATTCCTCTGATGGTTCTGTTTCTTGATGAAGATCGTAGATGGATGGTGGATAAGATGGAAAATGTGATGGTTATTCGTACCTTGAATGATTCCGATAATTCTTCCACTCTGAAAGGTATATGCATTGATCGCTCGGGTGGTTACCATCGCATATCTCACATCTCCCCATTGCGTTCTGTTGAGCAAATGTAGTATTGCTTGACATCCAGTGATAATTGTTGGGCAGGACAACAGGCCTCAGAAAACCGGACCGTTGCTCCCAGATTTGAGGTGTATCTTCTTCTAGTAAAGCTCGTAATCTTTCAATCTCCCAATAATGTTCCATTTTTCAACCACCTGAAAAATAAAAGAAGGAAATAAAAATTACAGATAAAAATAAAGAAAATTAGATACAAGTAAATTAGATAGCTTAAAAATTAATAACTCAAGAAAAATAAGTCACCGACAACGGCGCCAAAAACTTGACCGGCATAATCACACGCGTATAACGCAAGCGCACATATCATTCAAGTAGTATAAAAATATCGATCCTATGAGGACTTAATTCCTTTTATTGTTATTAATTATTAATACTATTTATTTACATGTATCTAATTAAGGGAGAAGAGAATGATTGTTCGATTGGTTGGTTGAATGTGGATTTGCTGAATAAATAAATAAATAAAAGAAACAAAAGAAAATACTAAGGAAAATAAACAAAAGACACAAATATCTAGGGTTGTGATTCCACACAATATTATTCTAAAGATGAATTGATTCTCTTATATATGTATAATAAATCAGTTTGCTAACCTGGAACACAAAGTTATGCAAAAGCCTCTTCCGATGATCAGACACAAATACCTAATATAACCCAATTAATCATATTCCTATGTTAACCAAGTTATCTAAATTCATTAGTTCAAGTTCCAATTATGGCTACCCATGCCCGACATGTATATTCCTATCCTGTAAGGAAATCTATTAAAGGGTTATCTATCATCAAGGAAGATCGTGAGCTATTGAATCTAAGGCTGAAACATAAAATCCCTTCGTCAAGTTCATTTTAAGTTTACCAAATCAATCTTATTGGTGATCAGGCAACAAGAAGCATTAAGCTTAAGATTCAATAAACAAACTAAATAATTACTCATTATATAATTAAATCAATTATTAAGCTTATGAATATTGTGTTTCATCACTTCCCTAGAATAAAAATAAAATGCCAGGGTTAGGGGATCCACCTTTACTATTTCTAATTTAGAAATCTCCCTTATTTTAATATAGAAATTATCAGTGATATTACTAACCGACCATATAGGCGGTATCATGATTAAGTCAGATTTTCAATTAAGTCCAACCGAGGCGGTGTTATCATTTGTCCATAAACCAGCCATATAGGCGGTAACTATCTGTCATCTAAAGACCGGCCATATAGGCGGTGTCACATTATGTCAAATAAATAAAATCAGCCATTAAAGCGGTATAAACTTTAGTTTAAATTATAATTTCCATATTATAATTAAGGGAGATTGATCTAAACTAAAATAATAAAAGTTTCACCCTTCCTCCAGTGGAAATTTAACTACTAAACATAAAAGGAAAAAAAAGAATATAAACTATTACTATTACTGAAAATAAAAATACATAATTAAAATACTGAAAATAAATACAAACAAGATGCAATCCTTAAATTCCTTATAAAAACCTAAGGAAAGCATGAGAATTAAAAATGAAATGGCTTGGTATTTATAGGCAAATCTAAAGGCTTCCACCAATTTCTCCACAAAAAATGGCATCAAACATGGCACCAAACATGACACCAAATCCTCCACCAAATATGCAAGCATGTTTGGTGGAAGTTTGACAATTTTTATTTATTTATTTATTTGTTTTGAAAATGACTTTAATAATTACACATAACACACTTTTGGTTATTTCATCAATTTCGGTCATGAAATCTTCACAATTCGAAATTATTATGAACGTTAAAATTATATATCTTTGAGTCTTCTTTAATCTGAAACTTGAATCACCTCAATCCGATATCATAGTAGAAAGTTATGGCCAAAATACGAAAATTGCGCAAAGTTGAAATTTTCGAAATTGTACTTCGTTAGAACGCCATTTCAAGTTTCCAGCCTCCAAAATCCATATGTCAAGTCCATTATTTACCCTTATTTGTTCCACATTTCGTCCTAAATGATTCTATTGAGTCTCAATATTATTTTATCTGTAAAATAAATTAAAACACATCAAAATGTTCATCAAAACCGAGAAACTAAACAAAATATTAGGTAAAAGGGGTGGTAAATATTGATATATTTTCCACTCACCAGGAAGAGAAGCTTAAAGCAGGGCATATGGATACAACTCTCATTGTTTCTAAGCCTCGCGAGAAAGGTAAGAAATCTAAATTTTCAACTTCTGGTAATATTCAAAATTATAATAAAATTGGTCAGACAAGTGATGTGGGCGGTACTAAATGTGTCTTCAAGAAAGAACTTAAATGTTTCTTTTGTAAAAAGGAAGGGCATAAGAAGTCAGAGTGTTCCAGGTATAAAGTTTGGTTAGAGAGACATGGGCATTTAGGTAACTCTTTGGTTTTTATTGTATGTGAATCCAATTATGTTAATGCCACATCCAGTTCTTGGTGGCTTGATAGTGGAGCAACTAATCATGTTGCTTTCACATTATAGTGATTCATAAACAAGAGGAAACCAGATAATGATGAGTTCAAGCTCGTAGTTGGCAACAATGAATTGGTGGAATTACATTATGTTGGAGATGTTTGTTTAAAACTAGACTCCAATTATGAACTTATTTTGACAAATATTTTTTATGTACCATCTTTTAGACAAAACTTGATATCAGTATCTGTACTTGACAAATAAGGTTATGATTTTGAGTTTAATACAAGTTCTGTATCTGTATATTTCAACTCAAATAAAGTTGGCCATTGTGTTTTGTCATATAGTTTGTACAGTCTCTGTTTGGGATCAAGTGAAGTCTATTTCAATTCATATAATGTTGAACAAGTTGCCAAAAGACCCTTAATAAAGGAAAAGTCATCAATGTTGTGGCTAAAAAGACTTGGCCATATTTATAAGGAAAGATTAGAAAGGTTAATACAGTATGATGTCCTACACACTCTTGACTTTAGTGACCTAGAAACATGTTTTGACTGTTGTAAGGGTAAACTAACCAAAATAAAGAAAAAAAGGAATCCACTCGTAGCTCCGATCTTTTACAAATCATTTATACAGACATAAGTGGACCTTATTCACCCATAATTTACAATAATAAGTATTATATAACATTTATTGATGATTTTTCCCGATATGGATATTTGTACTTGATTAAGGAAAAGTCTAAAGCTCTTGATAAATTCAAGATCTTCAAGATTGAAGTTGAGAAACAACTAGTAAAAATTATCAAGATTTTTAGGTCTGATCTGGATAATGAGTATTATAGTAAACATGGGGTCAGTAGACAAATAAAAGGACTTTTTTCCAGATACATAGAAGATTGTGGAATAGTAAGTCAATTTACTATGTCGGGTAGTCCTGAACAGAATGGTGTGGCCAAAAGGCAAAATCACACCATTCAAGAGATGGTAAGGAGTATGATATCTAGAACTAATCTTCCAGACTTCCTTTGGGGTAAGACAATTAAAACGACATTATACATCCTCAATAGAGTTCCAAGTAAGTCTGTTTCTAGAACTCCTTTTGAAATATGGACAGGTAGAAAACCTAGCATGAGTCACCTCCGTGTTTGGGGATGTCCTTCAGAAGTACGCCTTTATAATCCCACTGAAGGTAAGTTGCAATCCAGATCTACTCGTTGCTATTTTATATGATACCCTAATCATTCTAAAGGCTACAGATTTTACTATAGAGAAGATGGTTCCAGGATTGTATAATCACAAACAATTAAGTTCTTGGAATTTGATCTGGCTGATAAAGATAATCATACAGAAATCTCAAATCAAGGACAACAGACCAGGATTGTTAATATACCTATATCCATACAGTTTGAGACCTTGGAACCAACACTTGTAACTAATCCAGTTATGGAGGAGGAACCCATACAGATAAACGCTGTTCCGCCATTACATGATATAGCTGCAGAGGTTCCATTAAGAAGGTCAACCAAAGTAAGGCGGTATGTTGTTCCTTCTGATTATGAAGTTTATTTAAATGAGATTGATTATGACATAAGTCATTGCACTGATCCAAAAACTTTTAAAGAAGCTGTTTCTAGTTCTCAATATGATCTACGGTGGAATGCAATGAGAGATGAAATACAATCTATGAGATATAATGATGTGTGAGAGCTTGTTGAATTACCTGAAGGTTACAGGCCTATTGGCTATAAATGGGTCTATAAGACCAAGAAATACTCCAAAGAGATATTGAGAGGTTTAAGGCCAGATAGTTGCCAAGGGATTTACTCAGAGAGAAAGAATTGATTATACTGAAAAATTTTCTCCTTTATATTCTAAGGATACATTTAGTGTAATCATGGCACTAGTAGATCATTATGATTTAGATCTACATCGGATGAATGTTAAAATTGCATTCTTAAATGGAGAATTAAACGAAGAGGTCTATATGGTACAATCTGAAGGATTTAAGAAAGGTGGTGAAAATCATCTTGTTTGTAGACTTAAAAAGTCCCAAACAATAAACCCGAATAAGTGATGTTTCAAAGTACATTTTCATGCATTTATCATAACCCCAACCAGCTTATTGCTAGTCCCTAGCAATTCAAGCGCAAAAAGAAAATAAGAACTAAACTAAATAAGAAAACTATCTAAGCCACTTTCATAGGGATCACGATTGTATTTAGTGTATGCAACAAGCCTTTAAACCCCCAGGTGTCCATAGTGGACGGGTTATAGTTTCGTGAGGGTTTACAGTAACGACACCCACAAACGTCATTCAAACGACATGAAAAAATAAAAAATAAAGTAGTCCTAATAGTTACACATATTATTATCTTCAAAGAATGCCTAGTAATGAAACCAAAGAACCTTCAAAGTACTCAACATAACCCAAATCCAAGACCTTGAATAAATCATCTAAGCCAGACTCACAATGTGTGTGTGTAAATGTTCATTCACAGCTTGATTCATAGGTAAGCCAACTTAATGATTTCGTTTAAAAATTGGGATCAATGGGTCAAACCAACCTAAATATCTCAATTAAGCTCTGTAATTGCTTTTCTATGCTCAATATGGTATGATTTTCTTTTTATTTTCTTGTCTATTTTTTTTTTCTTTTTGAATTTTTTTTTCTTTTTTTTTAAACACAACCCACCCTTTAAGGTAGCATTTTTCCTTATGGTGGTCCTAATACTCGCCCATGAGTAGCTTCACCCTTATCGGTTATAGGTGGTATTATTTCTTTCTTCAAAGATTTTTTCTTTTATTTTTAACCATACCACACATCATAACACTAGAAAATCAGAATAGACATCTAAGCAAACGGTCATTCATCACTCTGTAATTTCTTCAACTAATCACTTTGCTAACTGTACGGGCCAAATTTGGTCTAAGGATAATTTCGACCTTTTTGCTTCGGGCCCAATACTAGATCTCTAGCATGGATCAAAGCCCAAGTTACCATCACAGATTCGCACTAAAGGAATCCCTAAGGTTTGATGTATATAAAGGCCCAAAGATCCACAACCTAGGCCCAATAAAATATCACACGCCCAAACCATAATCAAGGCTCACCCTACGCCAATCCACGTAACGCCCAAGCTCATAAACACCATTCAGCCGTTCCAGCCTACAACGGTCAAATGCAGTGAATACCCATCATAAAGTCGACCGTTACCAAGACTCAACAGATGAGTAATCAAGTGCACACCCCAGATAGGTATATAAGAAAGGAGGCTCCATGAGGAGAGGGGAGGGAACCTGAAGCACTCATACCCATTGCTGAACGACACACTCTCCATTTCTTTCATCACCACCCACCTACCGCCCTCACGGCAGTTTACGAGGATCAAGGTAACATCTGACCTTGCTTCTCCTCCTACGACCTTTACACCTCATTACCATCATTGACTTGGGTGTCGGAGTGCCCACGGTACCCACCGCACCAGTGGGAAGACCCTCCACGCTCACCCTACCTCTTTGTTTTGCAGGATCGCCAATGCCCCCCACAAAATCTTGATTTTAGACCTTGGGTGAAAATTCGTGTCTACAGTTTGGCACCCACCGTGGGGCCCTAGCGATTCATAACAAACAAAGCTCCCACTCGGTCATATCAACGAACTTGCAAGCATCACCATGGCTTCAGACAGTGGACCTTCAGATCCTATAGCCGACCAGTTGGCCATTCTCCAAGAGCATCTACGCATACTAGAAGAGGAAAATTCGGCTATGCAGAATACCAATAGTGACCTCCGAAGGCAGTTAGAGCGTCTTACCTCCACTCGTAGCCGAGTAGATCCGAAAAACTCCCCCGTAGTACCAGGCCGCCAGCCTAATTCGGTGGAGACACCAAGCAATGAGGGAAGCGAGGGTCCCATTTCCGAAGATCATCCAATCGAACACGGGATAAACTAACAAGTCCCTCCAACCGAACCATCAATAATGACGGCCTCTTCAATGAGCAAGTAAATGGAGGAATTCAAGGAAGCAATTCTTTCTAGCCTACATGGAGCCAGGCTATCTTTGAAGAAAAACAGAGCAGGAACCTTAAAAGATACTCATTTCGTCGAATGGATCAATTCGGTCGAGCTCCAACGAAAGTTTAGCCCTCCAGAGATGAAATTGTACGATGGATCAACCGACCCCGACGACCACATAATCCATTACAAGTACAAGATGATGTCCACAATCCTTCTCCACACCAGAGGGAAGCATGAATGTGTAGAGGATTCAGAGAGACATTGGCCGGTCCTGCACTCACATGGTTTATAAATTTGCCATACCAATCGATTGGATCCTACAAAGAATTGGCCGACAAGTTCGTGGGACACTTCGCTAGTTCGTGCAAGTTCGAGAAGACCACAAACGACCTCAATACGATACAACAACGGAAGAGAGAGTCTCTTCGAAGCTATGTCTCTTACTTCAACAATGAAAGGATTGATGTCCCAGATCTACATCAACCGACAACTGTAGAAGCATTTCGGAATGGGTTGTTGGCTGATAGCGGCCTCTACAAGAAGCTAACAAATAACCAATGCTACACCATGGACCAGGCCTTGGCCAGAGCCCGAACGGAGATCAAATGGGAGAAAGACAAGAGGAATGCTAGAAGGGACAATTCTTCCAGTCTATAAGAGAAGGGAACATGCCTATCTAGACGACCAAAAGAATTAGGTAGGAGGGGCCAGCATACCCACGACCGAAGAATATATCATCCAAGAGATTCCCGCCCCTATGAAAGGGCTCCCAATCGCTGGCCAATTCCTTACGATAGAAGAGAGAAAACCCATAATGGTGCACCTAGACTCCCAGACTACAACTTCACCATATCACCGGGTGAACTCGTCTCAGTCCTCAGGAAGATGGGGAATGAAGTGAAGTGGCCTCCGCACTCCAAAGAAGGCTATGGGAAAAAAATATTAGTAGATGGTGCGAATTCCACCGAGACTATGGGCACACGACGGCCGACTGCATAGCGCTAAGGTTGGAAGTCTTGTAACTACTAAACAAATGACACTTATAAGACCTGCTTACGGAAAAAGGGAAAGCTACACTGGCTCGGAGAGAAGAAAGAGACGACTGAAGAGAAGCCCCAATTCCCCCTCCACCGATCAAAAACACCGTCAACCTTATCTCAGGAGGCTCAGAGGTAAGTGAGGTCTCTTATTCGGCAGCGAAACGGCAAACCAGGATGGTGTCGTCGGTCGCCTCGGACCACGAGGTGATTGTAGAAGGAGACTACACTGGGTTAACGATTGAGTTCTCGGATGACAGAGTATCCAGTCATAGGAACCCGCACCATGATGCGTTGGTGATATCCCTGCAAGTTGCTAACTTCATGATCAAGAGAGTGTTAGTTGACACTGGGTCTTTAGCCAACATCATCTTCTTGGCGGCCCTCAATGACATGGGAGAAGGATTGGAGAAATTAAATCGTCGGTCTACGGCCTTGATTGGCTTCAGCGGGGAGCCGAAATTCATTATGGGGGAAATCTGTCTCCCAGTATACGCATGAGGAATCAATAAAATGACTACGTTCTTGGTCCTTGATTGCTCTTCGGCCTAAAATATGATAATGAGATGACCGTGGATTCATAAAATACGGGTCGTTTCATCCATTTACCACCAGGTGTTGAGGTTTCCAACTAAATGGGGAGTCCAAGAGATTAAAGGGGATCAACTTGCTTCCAGGGCTTGCTACCAAACCACCCTCAAGCCTAAATCCCAATCGGCATAGCAACATGGATGATCTTGTTGAGTCTACGCAGACGTGCCAAAAGTGGAGGAACTCGACGAGGTCCAAATTCACCCATATTATCCGGACCACAAGACCCAAGTTGGAGCCGACCTCGATCCGGTGCTATGCGCTGAACTGATGGATTTCCTCCAGAAGCACCATGATTGCTTCGATTGGTCGCATGGAGATATGACAGGGATAAACCCAGAATTGATGACACACAAACTACATGTGGATCCGACCTACCTGCCTGTTAAGCAAAAAAGGAGGAAGTTTGCTCCAGAGAGGAATCGGGTCATCGATGAGGAAGTTCAAAAGTTATTGGAGAATAGAGCAGTCAAATAAGTGCAATACCCGGATAGGCTCGCCAACGTCGTGGTCGTACGGAAGAAGAATGGCAAATGAAGAGGCTGCATCGACATCGTTCACGGACCTGAACAAGGCATGTCCAAAGGATTCCTTCCCACTCCCACATATTGATTCGTTGGTCGACGCTACAGCAAGGCATGAGCTATTGAGTTTCATGGATGTGTATTCAAGCTACAACCAGATCCTCATGCATCCGAATGATCAGGAGAAAATGGCCATCGTCACCAACAGAGGGATCTACTGTTATAAAGTAATGCCATTCGGACTAAAGAATGCGAGGGATACCTACCAATGACTTGTGAACAAGATATTTTCCCATCAGATTGGGAAAACCATGGAGGTCTACATCGATGATATGTTGGTGAAGTCATTACAAGACGAGCAGCACTTGAGCACCTTGAAGAGGCATTCGACGTAATGAAGAAGTATGAGATGAAACTGAACCCTACCAAATGTGCCTTCGGTGTAGCTTCGGGGAAATTCCTTGGGTATCTGGTCACTCGACGAGGATTAGAAGCTAATCCGGAGCAGATAAAATCCATACTCAACATTCCATCCCCAACAAACCAAAAAGAAGTCATGCGACTTGTGGGGAGGATAGCGGCTCTCAATAGATTCGTTTCCAAGTCTACCGACAAGAGCTTCTTATTTTTCTCCACCCTCGGTAAGTCGAAGAAGTTTGAGTGGACCCCGGCCTGCGAAGAAGCCTTGATCAGATTGAAAGAGTACCTGACTACACCATCTCACCTATCCAAGCCGGCCGACGGTGAAAGACTATATCTTTATCTTAGAGTTTCGCCACAAGCAGTCAGTGCAGTTCTGATAAGGGAAGATTGAGGAAAACATCATCCAGTCTACTACGTAAGTAGAGCCCTGCTCGACCCTGAGACTCAGTATACTAAAATGGAGAAATTGGTCCTCGCTCTGGCGATGGCGGCACAAAAACTTCACCCATATTTCCAGGGCCATCCTATCACTGTATATTCCATTTACCCCTTACGAAGCATTCTTCACAAGCCTGAGCTATCCGGCAGATTGACCAAGTGAGCTGTCAAACTTAGGGAATACGACATCACCTATCAACCGCGAACCGCCATCAAGTCCCAAGCTCTCGCAGATTTCGTGGCAGACTTTAGTCTCAGTTCACAAGGTGATATGGCAGAAGAGGTATATTGTGTCCAGTCTACAGAAGTGTGGAAACTCTCGGTGGACGGATCATCCAGCAGATGTGGTTCCAGGTTGGGAGTTGTAATCACTACTCCTTCAAGCGACATTATCCAACAAACGTTCAAATATGGTTTCCAAGCTACCAACAATGAAGCCGAGTACGAATCGCTGATAGCTGAGCTTGCACTACTCAAAGAGTTTGAGGCGAGAAGAGTGGAGGCAACGTCTGATTCAAAACTTGTCGTCAACCAACTTTAGGGAACCTACCAGGCTTGAAGGGCTCAATGGCAGCTTATTTATCTAAGGTAAAAGAAGTCCAGTCTACATTTGAATCATATGAAGTTTCGTAGATCCCAAGAGCCGAGAACACCCACGTGGATGCCCTGACAACCCTCGAATCCACACTACAAGAAGGGAATATCCAAGCCATCCCAGTAGCATATTTGCAATAGCCAGCCATAACTAAAATGGAAGGTGGTGCCGTCTCCAATATCACACAAGTCGACTCATGGATGACACCTCTAATCAAATACTTGGATGAATGATTGTTATCAAAAAACAAAGTGGTCACCCGAAAGATAAAACAACAAGCTGTGCGTTTCATTCTGTACGAAAACCAACTGTTAAGGAGGTCACTTGACGGGCCCTACCTCAAATGCCTCTCTCCTGAAGAAGCACAATACATTTTGGCTGGGCTGCACGAAGGACAATGTGGGAATCACTCTGGTAGGAGGAGTCTTGCATGCCGCGCCCACACAGCTGGATATTACTGGCCGACGATGCGAGCCAACGCAGTTGAATATGCTCACAACTGCGAGAAATGTCAAAAGTTTGCACCAGTCTCTCATATTCCACTTGAAAAGCTTAGCTCCTCCTTAACTCCTTGGCCATTCATAAAGTGGGGAATGGACATTGTTGGGAAGCTTCCCGTCGCCACTGGGAAACGAGTCTACATGCTCGCATTCATGGCCAAACGAGTAGTTTCCTTCCTGGCACTCATCAGGTCCAGTCGACGGGGACACCCTCTATTGGCTCGTGATGGAGACGAGTCTAAGTTCATTGACCTTCTTCTGGTCCAGGCGACATGTAGGCTCAGTTTGGTCACTCTTTGGTGCCAAACGAGTAGTTAACTTCCTGGTGCTCATCAGGTCCAGTCGACGGGGACACCCCCTATTGGCTCGTGATGAAGACGAGTCTAAGTTCATTGACCTTATTCTGGTCCAGGCGACATGTAGAATCAGTTTGGTCACTCTTTGGTGCCAAACGAGTGGTTGCCTTCATGGACTTCATCGGGTCCAGTCGATCAGGGACATCCCCATGGACTCATGTCGAGTCAAGTTGTAGACATGGATTACACATATCGTATGACTTATATCTTCCTAGCCTTATCAATTCCAGTCGACCAGGGACATCCACCATGGACTCCTATCGAGTCAAGTTGTAGACATGGTTTACACATGTCGTATGAATTATATCTTCCTGGCCTCATCAAGTTTAGTCGACTGGGGACATCCCCCATTGACTCATGTCGAGTCAAGTTGTAGACATGGTTTACACATGTCGTGTGAATTATATCTTTCTGGCCTCATCAAGTCTAGTCGACCGGGGACATCCCCCATGGACTCATGTCGAGTCAAGTTGTAGACATGGTTTACACATGTCGTGTGAATTATATCTTCCTGGCCTCATCAAGTCCAGTCGACTGGGGACATCCCCTATGGACTCATATCGAGTCAAGTTGTAGACATGGTTTACATATGTCGTATGAATTAGATCCTGAATCTTCATCTAGATCTGTCGACCGGGGGCATCCCTCATGGACTCATGTCGAGTCAAGTTGTAGACATGGAATACACATGTCGTATGACTTATATCCGACCTTCATCTGGTTCAATCGATTCGGTACTTCCCCATTGGCTATTATAGAGTCAAGTTCATAACTTGACATTCGTTTGGTTCAATCAATAGGCAACATCAACGATCGAGTACATATACATATTATGGCCTTTTCCCAGGCGACACACGCGTCAAGTACTCTCCAAGCTAAAGACTCATTGACTTAGAAAGTATGAGACAAACTGTACGGGCCAAATTTGGTCCAAGGGCAATTTTGACCTTTTTACTTCGGGCCCAATACTAGATCTCTAGCATGGATCCAAACCCAAGTTACCATCACAGATTCGCACTAAAGGAACCCCCAAGGTTTGATGTATATAAAGGCCCAGAGATCCACAAACCTAGGCCCAATAAAATATCACACGCCCAAACCATAATCAAGGCTCACCCCACGCCAGTCCACGTAATGCCCAAGCTCATAAAAACCACTCAGCCGTTCCAGCCTACAACGGGCAAATGCAGTGAATAACCCTCATAAAGTCGACCGTTACCAAGACTCAACGGACGAGTAATCAAGTGCACACCCCAGATAGGTATATAACAAAATAGGCTCCATAAGGAGAGGGGAGGGAACCTGAAGCACTCATACCCATTTCTAAACGACACTCTCTCCATTGCTTTCAACACCACCCACCTACCGCCCTCACGGCAGTTTACGGGGATCAAGGTAACATCTGACCTTGCTCCTCCTCCTACGACTTTTACACCTCATTACCATCACTGACTTGGGCGTCAGAGTGCCCACGGCACCCACCGCACCGGTGGGCAGACCTTCCACGCTCACCTACCTCTTTTTTTTTTGCAGGATCGCCAGTGCCCCCCTCATAAAATCTCGATTGTAGACCTTGGGTGAAAATCCGCGTCTACACTAACTACTCAGGCTTTCACTGCTAGAAATCCATAATTAAGTGCTTACGAGTCTAACATAGATCAATTACTCAAAGCATCAGATAAAAGTACATTAAATGACTTATCGTTTCTAAAATTTCACCCTAAAACAAACAATATCATCATAGGACTTATGCTTAACTATTAAAGACTAAAAACAAACAAAACAAAATAATTTTTATTTTTTTGAATGACAGGTAAGATCATGCGCATGCATACACCCCTACACTTAAAACTTGCATTGTCCTCAGTGTAAGATAAATATAAGAAAAAGGATTAAGGAACAACACTACCAGTGGTGGAGTTGATCAGGTTCCTACTGGTGAGACTTTAGTTGTGTGGCTACGTAAGTTGTGCTAACTCATGCATAAACACTCATGTAAATAAATAAATAAACATACAATTAGCACACAATAAAATAAAACTAAAGTAAATAAAATAAATGCATATGCAAGGGTTACCTCCCCACTAGCGCTAAGTTTAACGTCTTCAGCCAGACGTAACCACATAGGTTGTCATGGTGGTTTCCATCTAGCAAACTGATGAAGGCATGAGATATAATGCTTGTCTAGCTGTGGCAGTTTATCCATTGATCCTCCATGATATGGAGATTGTTGAAATTTTTGGCTGCTCATAAGGAAAAATTGGTTCAACCTCCTTTCTAATCTCCCAGGTATCATTTTTAATTGAGCCCTAATTTTCTTTTTCCTCTTTTTTTTTTCGGTTCTTTGGGACCAGTGTCATTTCAGAAGGTTTCAATTCATGTTGTAAAGAAGTTCATTCTGGCAGGACAGAATGGAACATGCCTATCTAGACGACCAAAAGAATTAGGTAGGAGGGGCCAACATACCCACGACCGAAGAATATATCATCCAAGAGATTCCCGCCCCTATGACAGGGCTCCCAATCGCTGGCCAATTCCTTACGATAGAAGAGAGAAAACCCATAATGGTGCACCTAGACTCCCAGACTACAACTTCACCATATCACCAGGTGAACTCGTCTCAGTCCTCAGGAAGATGGGGAATGAAGTGAAGTGGCCTCCGCGCTCCAAAGAAGGCTATGGGAAAAAAATATTAGTAGATGGTGCGAATTCCACCGAGACTATGGGCACACGACGGCCGACTGCATAGCGCTAAGGTTGGAAGTCTTGTAACTACTAAACAAATGACACTTATAAGACCTGCTTACGGAAAAAGGGAAAGCTACACTGGCTCGGAGAGAAGAAAGAGACGACTGAAGAGAAGCCCCAATTCCCCCTCCACCGATCAAAAACACCGTCAACCTATCTCAGGAGGCTCAGAGGTAAGTGGGGTCTCTTATTCGGCAGCGAAACGGCAAACCAGGATGGGTCGTTGGTCGTCGCCTCGGACCACGAGGTGATTGTAGAAGGAGACTACACTGGGTTAACGATTGAGTTCTCGGATGACAGAGTATCCAGTCATAGGAACCCGCACCATGATGCGTTGGTGATATCCCTGCAAGTTGCTAACTTCATGATCAAGAGAGTGTTAGTTGACACTGGGTCTTTAGCCAACATCATCTTCTTGGCGGCCCTCAATGACATGGGAGAAGGATTGGAGAAATTAAATTGTCGGTCTACGGCCTTGATTGGCTTCAGCGGGGAGCCGAAATTCATTATGGGGGAAATCTGTCTCCCAGTATACGCATGAGGAATCAATAAAATGACTACGTTCTTGGTCCTTGATTGCTCTTCGACCTAAAATATGATAATGAGATGACCGTGGATTCATAAAATACGGGTCGTTTCATCCATTTACCACCAGGTGTTGAGGTTTCCAACTAAATGGGGAGTCCAAGAGATTAAAGGGGATCAACTTGCTTCCAGGGCTTGCTACCAAACCACCCTCAAGCCTAAATCCCAATCGGCATAGCAACATGGATGATCTTGTTGAGTCTACGCAGACGTGCCAAAAGTGGAGGAACTCGACGAGGTCCAAATTCACCCATATTATCCGGACCACAAGACCCAAGTTGGAGCCGACCTCGATCCGGTGCTATGCGCTGAACTGATGGATTTCCTCCAGAAGCACCATGATTGCTTCGATTGGTCGCATGGAGATATGACAGGGATAAACCCAGAATTGATGACACACAAACTACATGTGGATCCGACCTACCTGCCTGTTAAGCAAAAAAGGAGGAAGTTTGCTCCAGAGAGGAATCGGGTCATCGATGAGGAAGTTCAAAAGTTATTGGAGAATAGAGCAGTCAAATAAGTGCAATACCCGGATAGGCTCGCCAACGTCGTGGTCGTACGGAAGAAGAATGGCAAATGAAGAGGCTGCATCGACTTCACGGACCTGAACAAGGCATGTCCAAAGGATTCCTTCCCACTCCCACATATTGATTCGTTGGTCGACGCTACAGCAAGGCATGAGCTATTGAGTTTCATGGATGTGTATTCAAGCTACAACCAGATCCTCATGCATCCGAATGATCAGGAGAAAATGGCCATCGTCACCAACAGAGGGATCTACTGTTATAAAGTAATGCCATTCGGACTAAAGAATGCGAGGGATACCTACCAATGACTTGTGAACAAGATATTTTCCCATCAGATTGGGAAAACCATGGAGGTCTACATCGATGATATGTTGGTGAAGTCATTACAAGACGAGCAGCACTTGGAGCACCTTGAAGAGGCATTCGACGTAATGAAGAAGTATGGGATGAAACTGAACCCTACCAAATGTGCCTTCGGTGTAGCTTCGGGGAAATTCCTTGGGTATCTGGTCACTCGACGAGGATTAGAAGCTAATCCGGAGCAGATAAAATCCATACTCAACATTCCATCCCCAACAAACCAAAAAGAAGTCATGCGACTTGTGGGGAGGATAGCGGCTCTCAATAGATTCGTTTCCAAGTCTACCGACAAGAGCTTCTTATTTTTCTCCACCCTCGGTAAGTCGAAGAAGTTTGAGTGGACCCCTGCCTGCGAAGAAGCCTTGATCAGATTGAAAGAGTACCTAACTACACCATCTCACCTATCCAAGCCGGCCGACGGTGAAAGACTATATCTTTATCTTAGAGTTTCGCCACAAGCAGTCAGTGCAGTTCTGATAAGGGAAGATGGAGGAAAACATCATCCAGTTTACTACGTAAGTAGAGCCCTGCTCGACCCTGAGACTCAGTATACTAAAATGGAGAAATTGGTCCTCGCTCTGGCGATGGCGGCACAAAAACTTCACCCATATTTCCAGGGCCATCCTATCACTGTATATTCCATTTACCCCTTACGAAGCATTCTTCACAAGCCTGAGCTATCCGTCAGATTGACCAAGTGAGCTGTCAAACTTAGGGAATACGACATCACCTATCAACCGCGAACCGCCATCAAGTCCCAAGCTCTCGCAGATTTCGTGGCAGACTTTAGTCTCAGTTCACAAGGTGATATGGCAGAAGAGGTATATTGTGTCCAGTCTACAGAAGTGTGGAAACTCTCGGTGGACGGATCATCCAGCAGATGTGGTTCCAGGTTGAGAGTTGTAATCACTACTCCTTCAAGCGACATTATCCAACAAACGTTCAAATATGGTTTCCAAGCTACCAACAATGAAGCCGAGTACGAATCGCTGATAGCTGAGCTTGCTCTACTCAAAGAGTTTGAGGCGAGAAGAGTGGAGGCAACGTCTGATTCAAAACTTGTCGTCAACCAACTTTAGGGAACCTACCAGGCTTGAAGGGCTCAAATGGCAGCTTATTTATCTAAGGTAAAAGAAGTCCAGTCTACATTTGAATCATATGAAGTTTCGTAGATCCCAAGAGCCGAGAACACCCACGTGGATGCCCTGACAACCCTCGAATCCACATTACAAGAAGGGAATATCCAAGCCATCCCAGTAGCATATTTGCAATAGCCAGCCATAACTAAAATGGAAGGTGGTGCCGTCTCTAATATCACACAAGTCGACTCATGGATGACACCTCTAATCAAATACTTGGATGAATGATTGTTATCAAAAAACAAAGTGGTCACCCGAAATATAAAACAACAAGCTGTGCGTTTCATTCTGTACGAAAACCAACTGTTAAGGAGGTCACGTGACGGGCCCTACCTCAAATGCCTCTCTCCTGAAGAAGCACAATACATTTTGGCTGGGCTGCACGAAGGACAATGTGGGAATCACTCTGGTAGGAGGAGTCTTGCATGCCGCGCCCACACAGCTGGATATTACTGGCCGACGATGCGAGCCAACGCAGTTGAATATGCTCACAACTGCGAGAAATGTCAAAAGTTTGCACCAGTCTCTCATATTCCACTTGAAAAGCTTAGCTCCTCCTTAACTCCTTGGCCATTCATAAAGTGGGGAATGGACATTGTTGGGAAGCTTCTCGTCGCCACTGGGAAACGAGTCTACATGCTCGCATTCATGGCCAAACGAGTAGTTTCCTTCCTGGCACTCATCAGGTCCAGTCGACGGGGACACCCTCTATTGGCTCGTGATGGAGACGAGTCTAAGTTCATTGACCTTCTTCTGGTCCAGGCGACATGTAGGCTCAGTTTGGTCACTCTTTGGTGCCAAACGAGTAGTTAACTTCCTCGGTGCTCATCAGGTCCAGTCGACGGGGACACCCCCTATTGGCTCGTGATGAAGACGAGTCTAAGTTCATTGACCTTATTCTGGTCCAGGCGACATGTAGAATCAGTTTGGTCACTCTTTGGTGCCAAACGAGTGGTTGCCTTCATGGACTTCATCGGGTCCAGTCGATCAGGGACATCCCCATGGACTCATGTCGAGTCAAGTTGTAGACATGGATTACACATATCGTATGACTTTATCTTCCTAGCCTCATCATTCCAGTCGACCAGGGACATCCACCATGGACTCCTATCGAGTCAAGTTGTAGACATGGTTTACACATGTCGTATGAATTATATCTTTCTGGCCTCATCAAGTTTAGTCGACCGGGGACATCCCCCATGGACTCATGTCGAGTCAAGTTGTAGACATGGTTTACACATGTCGTGTGAATTATATCTTTCTGGCCTCATCAAGTCTAGTCGACCGGGGACATCCCCCATGGACTCATGTCGAGTGAAGTTGTAGACATGGTTTACACATGTCGTGTGAATTATATCTTCCTGGCCTCATCAAGTCCAGTCGACTGGGGACATCCCCTATGGACTCATATCGAGTCAAGTTGTAGACATGGTTTACATATGTCGTATGAATTAGATCCTGAATCTTCATCTAGATCTGTCGACCGGGGGCATCCCTCATGGACTCATGTCGAGTCAAGTTGTAGACATGGAATACACATGTCGTATGACTTATATCCCGACCTTCATCTGGTTCAATCGATTCGGTACTTCCCCATTGGCTATTATAGAGTCAAGTTCATAACTTGACATTCGTTTGGTTCAATCAATAGGCAACATCAACGATCGAGTACATATACATATTATGGCCTTTTCCCAGGTGACACACGCGTCAAGTACTCTCCAAGCTAAAGACTCATTGACTTAGAGAGTATGAGACAAACTGTACGGGCCAAATTTGGTCCAAGGGCAATTTTGACCTTTTTACTTCGGGCCCAATACTAGATCTCTAGCATGGATCCAAACCCAAGTTACCATCACAGATTCGCACTAAAGGAACCCCCAAGGTTTGATGTATATAAAGGCCCAGAGATCCACAAACCTAGGCCCAATAAAATATCACACGCCCAAACCATAATCAAGGCTCACCCCACGCCAGTCCACGTAATGCCCAAGCTCATAAAAACCACTCAGCCGTTCCAGCCTACAACGGGCAAATGCAGTGAATAACCCTCATAAAGTCGACCGTTACCAAGACTCAACGGACGAGTAATCAAGTGCACACCCCCAGATAGGTATATAACAAAATAGGCTCCATAAGGAGAGGGGAGGGAACCTGAAGCACTCATACCCATTTCTGAACGACACTCTCTCCATTGCTTTCAACACCACCCACCTACCGCCCTCACGGCAGTTTACGGGGATCAAGGCAGTACATCTGACCTTGCTCCTCCTCCTACGACTTTTACACCTCATTACCATCACTGACTTGGGCGTCAGAGTGCCCACGGCACCACCGCACCGGTGGGCAGACCTTCCACGCTCACCTACCTCTTTTTTTTTTGCAGGATCGCCAGTGCCCCCTCATAAAATCTCGATTGTAGACCTTGGGTGAAAATCCGCGTCTACACTAACTACTCAGGCTTTCACTGCTAGAAATCCATAATTAAGTGCTTACGAGTCTAACATAGATCAATTACTCAAAGCATCAGATAAAAGTACATTAAATGACTTATCGTTTCTAAAATTTCACCCTAAAACAAACAATATCATCATAGGACTTATGCTTAACTATTAAAGACTAAAAACAAACAAAACAAAATAATTTTTTTTTTTGAATGACAGGTAAGATCATGCGCATGCATACACCCCTACACTTAAAACTTGCATTGTCCTCAGTGTAAGATAAATATAAAGAAAAAGGATTAAGGAACAACACTACCAGTGGTGGAGTTGATCAGGTTCCTACTGGTGAGACTTTAGTTGTGTGGCTACATAAGTTGTGCTAACTCATGCATAAACACTCATGTAAATAAATAAATAAACATACAATTAGCACACAATAAAATAAAACTAAAGTAAATAAAATAAATGCATATGCAAGGGTTACCTCCCCACTAGCGCTAAGTTTAACGTCTTCAGCCAGACGTAACCACATAGGTTGTCATGGTGGTTTCCATCTAGCAAACTGATGAAGGCATGAGATATAATGCTTGTCTAGCTGTGGCAGTTTATCCATTGATCCTCCATGATCTGGAGATTGTTGAAATTTTTGGCTGCTCATAAGGAAAAATTGGTTCAACCTCCTTTCTAATCTCCCAGGTATCATTTTTAATTGAGCCCTAATTTTCTTTTTCCTCTTTTTTTTTTCGGTTCTTTGGGACCAGTGTCATTTCAGAAGGTTTCAATTCATGTTGTAAAGAAGTTCATTCTGGTAGGACAGTTTCTAGAATATATGAGTAATGACACTCATCATCACCATGTGGTTTCTTCTCGACATGAAAAATGTTAAGTGCTTGAGGAAATGGTACTCTAACTGGGAAATGTGGCACTGGCTCTCCCTGAGATGTGTTAGAACTATTATCGTTGAGGGCACCTACAATGTTGGGAATGTTCTGCACTCTTACCTCTTCAACACTCCTAGTGATTGTGGCACTAACACTTTTTATATTGGCTACCTCATGATTAGTTTTTGCCATGTGTTGCCATAGTGGATTAGGTTGAGTCTGGGATGGGAATTTTTCTTGTTCATGCACACTCTGGGCAATTAGAGATCCGACTCTTAATCTCCCTATTATCTTCAGCTATCTGAGCTATCAACGACTCAAACCTTTGATTGGTTTTTCTCTGGGTCTCCACAAATGCTTTCTGGGCCTCCACAGTTGCTTTATGGGCCTCTATAAATGCTTACATAGTATCCTCTAAAGAATTCCTAGGATCGGCAGATGTGTGATACTGGAGAGAACTATAACCTTTAGGTGGTGGTGTCTGAAACGCTTTCCTAGCATAGCAGAAACATCTTAGGCTCACGGATCGGGCTTGAAAAAATTTTCTGCCATTCCCCTCCTTTTTCCGAATGGAACCAGCAAGTGTACTGAAATTTTACTTCCGTTTTTGATAAAATTTCAGCCCCGAAATAGCCCCCGAATAGCAGCACAAAACCGGACTGTTTTAGCACCCGAAATGCGCACAACACACTCCGAACAACCCCTAAATTAGCGTGGACAATGGCTGTGTTCTGGTTCTGATTTTTCACTTGAAAAAAGCCTCAACATAGCCCCAAAACACCACTATATGTTCCCCAAAAAATCTGGATTAAAACGAAACCAAACCGGGTTCCGTTTCACCAAGCAAGGGGGCGACAATGAGCAAAAACAATGCTCACTATCGAGAACCACAAGAAAATGATGAAGATAAAGATTTGTTCGACACCACAAAGTCTTCTGAACTATATCTCGTTACCAACAGAAACTTGTGTGGGAAAAACTCACAAATTGATCCCTAAATGTTTTAGAAATCTAAACACACTTATAAATTATTTGATTTTATTTTTCTTCTTTTCTTAGTTATATTTTTCTCAACTTTTGAGAGAATAAGGAAGAAGAACAATGGTGGCTAGGGTTGAAGAAAGAAATCTTTGCAAAAGAAAAATCACATTTTCCTTTTTATAGTTAGGGTTTAATTTTACAAAATAAAACACAACCCTACCTATTATTTCAAGCCCAAATTCGGCCAAGAGGTTTATTTTCTTTTAATTTTGTAGCATCAACTTTTATTACCTTAATAAAGGATATGTTACAAAATAAAAGGATGTAATTGCCTTTCATAAAGAGCAATTACTAAAACCATTCAAAAACCTTCCAAAAATTATTTTTGGAAAATCAAAAATCAAAAATTAAATTTATTAAATTAAATAATATAATTTAATAACATGTAATTAATAATTATGAAATAATTATTAAAACTATATACTAACCTTTTAATATATAGTATCAAGTATGACATGTTAATATTATTAATCATATTAATAATATTTGTACATATGTGAGTATATAATTGGACTATCCAATTATACTAAATCTGCTATAGTATTTCGAGCGAGTACGAGGACCAAATGGACCTACGATTCCGAGCTCCAATAATCTCGAAATATTAATTAATCTCTTAATTAAATATTCTGAATTATTAACTCCGGTTATTCCACTAAAAATTCGAAGTTGCACTCTCGTGTCGCAGATGATATATTAAGCCGAACCAAGTCGGTGTCTATCGATATAGTCACTACATACAAATTGACCATTCATGAGTATCTCGTAATTAGAGCCAGGTCATAATGTCTGTTATACCCTTCTAATTATTTTTACCTTAAATACCATTGATTCTCTAATGAACGATTTATTCATAACCATTAAGAATTTTTAATCTTTCTATTCGTAATAGAAAGACTTGAGCGCTCAAATCGTTCAAGCACCGAATCAACCCTTAAGAAAGATACTCCTCTACTTCTCGCAAGAGGGAGTGAACTCCATGTATACATAAAATGTTCTCAGGTACACAACAGACCATGCCCCAAAGTACGTAGCTATTGGTTGGGATTGATACACCAACCTCACCTTTGTAAATCAAAGGACATATCCTGTTATGTGGGAGTTCGTAGTATACTCAGGATTAAGATTAATCCATATATGACAATCTAGTAGATCGAAATGACTTTTTTTCATTTAACGGATATTAAAAGAATGTCATTTTCATATGGTTCCACTCCTACATGATCACATCATATAAGGTGCCTCAATTCTCATGTCTCTACATGGACGATCCCGAATCAAGGTCGCCATACAAATATAGAATAGACCGCAGCTACAGATAAACCACAAAGAAAGTACCCGCTTTGTTTGCTTTCTATGGACTATTTAAGATTACTAACTTCAGACTTAAATCATCTTGTGTATGACACTTATACACTAAGTCTGAAGGCACATAAGTAATCTAGGGTATTTAAGATAATTTATAATATGCGAAAATTAAACAAACACTTTGATAAATGAATAATGCATCATTTTATTTCAAAAAACAGAAAGTTGTTTACATCATATGTAGCTCTATGGCATACATCCCAAAAATCTGCCACTTGCACTAGAGCAAATATGACATGTCACGTAATCCTAGACTATCTAGATGACCTTCAAACACTTTAGCCGACAAGGTCTTTGTAAACGGATCAGCCAGGTTCTTTGCGGATGGAATCTTTATGACAGTAACGTCTCCTCTCTGCACCATCTCCTTGATGAGATGATATTTCCTCTCTATATGCTTTCCCTTATTGTGGCTTCTTGGTTTTTTGGAGTTTGCCACTGCACCAATATTATCGCAATAAAGTCTGAGTGGTCTATCCATATCTGGAACAACTTCCAGATCTCCTAAGAATTTACGGAGTCAGACTGCTTCCCTAGCTGCTTCACAAGATGTTACATATTAAGCCTCCATGGTGGAGTCAGCAATACAAGATTGATTTATACTTCACCATACTATAGCCCCACCACCTAGGGTAAACACTGATCCAGATGTTGATTTCCTATAATCGACATCTGTCTAAAAATCAGAGTCTGTATATCCCTTTAAGATCGTATCCTCACCGGAATACACAAGCATATAATCTCTCGTTCTCTTAAGATACTTGAGAATGTGTTTCACAACCATCTAGTGATCCAATCATGGGTTTGACTGAAACCTACTCACTACTCCCCATGCAAAATAGATATCTGGTCTCATACATAACATAGGATACATGAGACTACCAACTGCTGATGCATATGAGATATGTCTCATTTCCTCAACATCTTGAGGTGTGTTAGGATACTATTCCTTTGAGAAATGAATTCCATATCGATAAGGTAGATTGCCTTTCTTGGAATTCTGCATATGAAATCGCACAAGGATCTTGTCGATATAGGATGCTTGAGACATAGCTAACGGTCGTTTCTTACGATCCCGAAGTATCTGAATCCCAAGAGCATAACTGGCATCTCCCAAATCTTTCATTTGGAATTGGTTAGCTAGCTGGTTTTTTTACGTCCGATAATATCTTTATATCATTCTCAATGAGTAAAATATCATCGACGTATAAAATAAGAAAAATCACCTTCCCGTCAATGACGTGCTTGTATACACAAGGCTCATCAACATTCTGCTCAAAATTATAAGACTTGTTCGTGGTATCAAATCTTATATTCCAAGATCGAGACGTCTGCTTAAGTCTATAAATGGACCTTTGCAGCCTGCAAACCTTTTATTCTTGACCTTGGGCTATGAACCCTTATGATTGTACCATGTAGATACTCTCATCAAGATTGCTATTCAAGAATGCAGTCTTAACGCCCATTTACCAAATTTCATAGTCATAATATGCGGGAATGGATAGAAGAGTACGGATGGATTTGAGCATGGCTACTGGCGAGAAAGTTTCCTCATAGTCAACTCCCCTTTTCTGGGTATGACCCTTGGCCACAAGCCTAGCCTTGAAGGTCTGTACCTTCCCATATGCTCCCCCTTCCTCTTATAGATCCACTTGCAACCTATGGGTTTCACCCCATCAGGTTGGTCTATAAGTTCCCATACTAAGTTGGAGTACATGGACTTCATCTCTGATCGGTACTTACACACACGCGTATAACGCAAACGCATGTATCGTTCAAGTAGTATAAAAAGTATCGATCCCACGAGGACTTAATACCTAAGCTATTAATTTTATGAGGTAAAATGATTACTAGTATCTAATAGGTTGTTTGATTGATTTGAAATGGTGATGATTCTAAATTTAAAAACAAGTAAATAAAATTGCACGAAAGTAGGTTTAAGAAAATTCAATATTAGGAAACTATCAAGGGTTGTGAATATTTCTAATATATTTTAAAAGATGAAGTGGTTATTTCATGTTTGTGTAATAAATCGGTTTACTAACCTGGAACACGAAATTATACAAAATCCTCTGTCGATGGTTAGCCGCAAATACCCAGTATAACCCAATTGAACCATATGTCTATGTCAACTAAATTACCTGGATGTATTAAGTTTAAGTTCCAATTATGGCTACCCCGCCCGACATATATATGTTTATCCTGTAAGGAAATCTATTAAAGAGTTATCTTTCCTCAAGGAAGATCGTGAGCTATTAAGTCTAAGGCTGAAACCTAAAATTCATTTGTCAAGTTTATTTTAGATTTACCAGATCAATCTTATTAATGGCCAATTAACAAGACGCATTAAGCTTAAGACTTAATAAGTAAACCTTTAAATTACCCAAACTATAAAATAACCCCTTATAAACCGGTGATATTGGATTTCATCACAACCCCAGATAACTGGCTTAGTTACGACACATATTTACGGGTAGTAAAAACTTAAATAAAATAAAAGACATAAAGTAAAATGCTGAAAAGTAAATTACTGAAAAGTAAATGACGGAAAGTAAATGCTGAAATTAAATACTGAAAATTAAATGCTGAAAAGTAAATGTTGAAAGTAAATTACTGAAAAGTAAATGCTGAAAGTAAATTGCTGAAATTCAATTGCTGAAAGTAAATTGCTGAAAGTAAATGCTGAAAGTAAATTGCTGAAAGTAAATAAAGTAAAAGTACAATAAAAGAAAATGCTGAGGTAAAAGGATCCAACTTTTATTACTTCTATTTTAGATATCTCTCTTAATATAATATATTAACTTTGCATGATAATTACCAACCAGCCATATAGGCGGTATCCAGATTAAGTCAAATTAATAATTAATTACCAACCGACCAATCAGGCGGTATCCAGTTTAGTCAAGTTAAAACCAATTTAAATAATTACCAACCGACCAATATGGCAGTATCCTCGTTAAGTCAGGTTTTAACTAGTTTATATATTATAATTTAGGGAGATTAATCTAAGTATTAGTAATAAAAGTTTACCTTTTACCCCAACAAAAGGGGAGTTACCTCCTCATTAATGAAAAGTAAAAACTGAAAATTAAAGAAAGAAAAGTATTGTGCGTAAAAGTAAATTGTGAAAAGTAAAAACTGAAAAGTAAAGAAAAGAAAGTGCGAAAGCGGAATTAATTACTGAAAGCTGTAAATAAACAAACAAGATACAATCTTCTTAGTATTCTTAAGGAATTCCTTAGAAGAAAGTATGAATTTACAAATGAAATAACTTGGTATTTATAGGCAAAATTTTGCCTCCATCAAATCATCCACCAAATCCATTATTAATTGCTCCATTAATTACTCCACTAATTCCTCCACCAAATCCATTATTAATTGCTCCATTAATTACTTATCATGTTTGGTGGTGATTTGATTATTTATTTATTTATATATTTTTTTCTTTGAAAATGATTGAAAATGACTTTAATAATTACACACAATACACTTCTGGATGGTTCATCAATTTCGAGTATGAAATCTTCAGAATTAGAAATTATTGTCTTTAAAAGTTGTAGATCTTTGAGTCTTATTTAATATGGAATTTGAATCAGCTCAATCCGATATCGGAGAAACTGGAATTTCCAAAACTGCACTTCGTTAAAACGCCCTTTCAAGTTTCCAATATCCAAAATTAATATGTCAAGTCCAATTTTTGCCCTTATTTGACCCACATTGTCGGAAAATACTAAGCATCCCAAGATCATTTCAAGTATTGGAAATAAGTGCGAATACAACGAGGGAGTTGCAGAATACTCACATCGATTGGTTGAGCGACGCGTTGACGAAGAAAAATCTGATTTTTCTCACTGTCATGGTCACGACAGTTCACTACCACTGCCCTCCAAGATTCGGCCATTTGGATCATCTTCGTCAAGCTCCAAGCTTCGTCAAATGATTCCCGGCTCATGGGTGGACTTCCTTATCACCTTCGCATGTCTCGGAAGTGTGCTAGCACTCAAGAAATTTGCCATAAATTTCCCACTTTTGCTTCCCATCTTCTCAGTTTCCATGGCAGAAACCAGTGAAGAAAATTGGCAGTGATGCCGTGAGAGAGAGGAGGGAAAAAGGAGAGAGAGAGATGAAAAAAGTGCGTCTCAAATTGGTAAAATGATTTCAAAAAACATATACACAATTTTGGCTTTAAAAAAGTCAAACAATAAAAGCCACACCTACCTCCATCAACTCACATCACTCAATCAAGTTCTCAAGTCACATCACTCAAAGTGACATGTGATTTGACACTTGATGTGACTAATGATTTGACACTTGATTTGACTTGCGTGCCGCACTCGAATTCGAAATGCGAATGCGCTCACAAATAATCCCGGGCTCGGGTTCGCTAATTCCAAATTAACGAATTTTCCATTGCGTCGTAATTAAATGATTATGCCTAGCGAAATCACTATTCACGTCGCTAATGAATTAATTCTAAATTAATTCGTTCGCCCGAATTAAAATCTAATTTTAATTCCGCGTCGAAATCTAATTTCATTAATATATCAAATATATTAATTAATCGATTAATTCCAAATTAATCCTTATCTCTCTTTAAATGATATTTTATCCCAGATAAAATATCTCCGCAATTAATCCTATATTAATTTTCTCTCTCATATTATTAATCCCAGATTAATTAAAAGTGCGAGTCATACGTCATCGGTGAGTCTTCGGGAAGCGACCCATGAGATCCCCGGATATGTTGGAAGTAAATTCGATCATCGGACTATCCGAACACGTAAGTACCAAGTACTACGTTTTACTGATTTACATGACAAGGTTGGCTTCTAGCAAAGCGCCATGCCTACCCAATTCTCCAGAAATATCGTTACAGGAATAAAGGATCTATATCAGGCGTAGTATACGTAGTATTGCATATTTTGATCCATTATCGGATGATCACATGCAAGGCCTGAGGCTGGTACAGTGTCTGCCCCGTACGAAGCATATATCGGATTACGAGCAACTAGTCTCTTTAATATCGGATAATCATGACCAAGTCATATTATCCCGACGGTTGCAACCTTTTTTAGAGAACCAGTTCTGTATCCCTACGCGATCATCAACTCCATATGACTGGAGTGACACTTCCATCTTGACATCACACCCAACACACTACGATTCTCGATATACCAAGATGAGGCGTACACAGAAACCAGTTAAAGCCCTGGACGACCAAAACCAAAGTATATTGATTGTCGCAAGTATTAGCGGTGCAAGTCTCAGGTTAAGACCAAATAAACCTACCCTAATTTCGGACTTCCATAGACACATAGTCATACTACCAATGGAATTCCGAGGGGGTATATCCGGAGCGAAGCTGTTTCCCGAACCATCGGTAAAAAACAACCTCCTATTACACTTGCATGAGTATCCTATACCCGAATATATGAGAACTATGCCGTTGTGCCCTCACAACGCGCACAATTGTAATACTAGTCTTTTACGTATTTATCGATGTCCAATCTCGATAATACTCTGACTAGGGATATTTAATGATTTATCCTTCGTGGATTGATACTGTCTCATATCATTCTCAATCTAGGAACAAATCATAGAGACCTCCTATCATTTATATATCTTGGTGATCTAATCACAAATGATAAGAGTGCAATCTCATTTGTCACATAGTTAATTTGTACAACAACACCATGATCTGTACAAATAGTGACGCTATGGGTCATAATTGTCCAACACACATTTCGTCCTAAATGATTTCATTGTGTCCCAATATTATTTTATCTGCAAAATAAACTAAAACACATCAAAACGTTCATCAAACCCGAGAAACTAAAAAAAATATTAAGTAAAAGGGGCGGTAAATATTGATATATTTTCCGCTCATCACACCCATAAACCTAACATTTTGCTAGTCCTCGAGCAAAACAATAAAATAAAATACAAGAAATAATTAAAATTAAACTAAGTCACTTTCGTAGGGATCACGATTGCATTTAGCATATGCAACAAGCCTTTAAACCCCTAGGTGTCCCTAGTAGACGAGTTATAGTCTCGTGAGGGCTTACAACAATGATACCCACAAACGTTTTACATAAGTAAAAAGATAATAAAACTAATGCACACAAAAGCAAAAAAGACAAGAGAAAAGAGAATAAAGAAGTTTGTGACTAAACATATGAAACATCTAATCCAAGTCAATAGTTGTTTTGTTTCATTCTAAATTACCGAATAAGTAAATTCTCCGATTATTTTTACCATTCTCCATATACACAGTCGACAAAATATTAATCAACTCATTTTTACCCACAACAGTCACAAGTACAGTTGATAAGAAAGTAATATTTTTGTCCTAAAGTTTTATCAGAATTCACATTTTTTTGCAGCAATGGAATAATTTTTCTGATTTTTCTGATTTTTTTCTTTGATTTTTGATTTTTTTATTTATATACAATATCTTTCATCTATGTAACGAGTGTTGGTTCGGTGGCTCCCAAACCAGTTGACTTTAGGGCACCAGGTGTTAAGACACCCCTACAGACTTAATTACTCAGACTTCATATATATATATATATATATATATATATATATATATTTGCAACATCCTTGATCCATGTAGCGAGCTTTGGGCCAATGACTCCCAAACCAGTTGGCTTTAGGGCACTAGGTGTTAAAACACCCTTACAGACTTAATAACTCGGATCTCAGACGGCTTTTTTTTTACTCCATCACTTTTTGAGATGCTTACTCCATCACTTTTCAATTACAACTAATGTCTGTATGTTACTATGCATGTTGATAATACCTGCCAACTGAGCATATGAAGATCCATTTTAGTCAGTATTATGGAGAGTTCACAAATTAAATAATTCAAAAGGAAATAAACAAAAATTAACTTGTTCCGAAATAGGTTTGAGATACGTTTCAAGAGTGGAAACTCCTTACTCAACTATCTCTTACAAATTTCACATTTTTAGTCAAAATAAAAAACGTAAAAACGAAAAATATTTTTGTAATTTTTGAAAAATTTTCAATTTTTTTTGTATTATTCGAAAAATTTTGGCCTAAAAATAAAAATAACACACAACTAAAAATAAGATACTAATAAACTAATTTCCTCCCCCAAACCTAAATGAGACATTGTCCCCAATGTCTTAAATAGTAGAAGAAGAGTTTAGAAGATAGTACTTGGTTAACTGAAATTCTACACGAAAAGTTAAAGGTTAAGATCCAGATTAATCCGACGCCTTTTACCACGATCGTCCTCAGACACATTTATCTTTGAAATGATAGGGTCAATTTGTGGTTAATAGGCTAAGATTTGGTCAATTAGATTCGGAGCAATTCTGACAGTGAAGAGGAATTCTTTTAGAGGTTTTGACACTAACCCATTTCTCCGGGCATCATCAAGAAACACACAAAGAAAATCATAAAATCCTTCAACGTTGTACAGTCCAAGCGGTTTCTGGTGTATGTTCTAGTTCGCCTAAGATAACACTGTAAAAATTTCATCCAATGTACCCAAACCACATGACAAAGCAATAAGAGCATCATCACGGTTAATCATTTCTACCAATCGTTCAGACATACCTGGCACGATCAGTTCCTCTCCGTTTGATGGTCCAGTAAGATTTTCCTCCGCCAAGGGTTTTGGAATAATTCCAAAAACTTGACTGCCTCTCTCCTGTACAGCTTTTGAAATGATCACCATAAGTCCAAGATTGCATCCGCCATATACTAAGTGCATATTCCTTGCAGCTAAGACTCGACCTAATTCCTGTGATGCTTCTACGTATTGTGGCTTAGTACCAACACTAGTACCACAAAACACACAAATGTTTTCAACTCGTCATCTTGAAGTGGCTTCTATGTTTTACTCTGGATGTCTTCAAAAGTGCAATGATGAGTTGAATTTATAAAACCTGAAAAGGGTGAGTAATAATAGCACAAGTATCTTCCAAAGGACGATTTGTTAAACAATAAAATAAATCGTGATAGTCAAAAAGGTCTGGATCCTGTCGGAGAAAATAAAAGAAAACAACAAAACAAATCACAATTATTAGGAAAAAACAAAGAGATATAATATGTACAAGAAATTTAGCGGCTTGATTGACGTATATGCGTAAGGGATAAGCTTCCCATCCAATTTTCTTATAAATTGGTAAACAAGGTCTTTTTGAGTCAGATTCCCGAGACTTAATTGTTGTCTTTCTTCTTGGAATTGTGCATATAACACATGAATTTCGTGATACACATATCCACTAGGATGCGTCTCAAGAGTTTTAGATATATCATCCAAAGACTCCTTACTAAAGCCATCCCTAATGAAATTAATCTTATCTTCGCGGTTATCAAACACCATGCCTAAAGAACGACAATAAGTATCACAAAACATACGAGCACATTTATAACAAACACACATTCTTTTGGCTCTTCTCTTTTTAGCATAGGTCCTCATTCCTAAACAAGGCAGATGTGAAATAAAAGAGTCAGAAGACTCACCTGCCAATCGGACCCGTGCTTCAATAATCCAACGAATGTTAGTAGAAATACCTTTGATCATCAGTAGTCTCATCCGTTCCAAGCGAGCTTTGTAGACTTTCATCAGAGAGTTTTGAGGGAGAGAAGGAAATTGCTTGTGAAGATTTGTGAGAACTTCTTCCATCCGGAAATGTCTTAATCTGCAAAAAACTAAACACACAAAATTAAATCACACCAAATCACAATATATACACAAATTGCATGGGTTTCCTCCCTGCTAAGGCTAAGTTTAACATCGTCAGCTAGACGTGACTTCTCGAACGTTAGGCTGGATCTGAAAGTGTGACACTTTCTTTTTGTCGCTCAAATGATTCTCCCCAGTAGTGCTTGACATGCTTGTTTTTAACCTTGAAAGTTTTATTGGAGTCGGGATCATGTATCTCAATGGCTCTGTCTGGTAAAACCTTGGTGATCACAAATGGACCTGACTACCATGATTTTGGCTTCTATGGGAAGAATTTCACCCTTGATTTGTTTAACAGTACCTTCGGCCCTGGTTCCAGTTGTATGCGCACTAATTTCTCATCACGTCTCTTCTTGGCCTTTTCTTTGTACAATTTGGCATCCTCAAAAGGCTGATTGTGAAATTCCTCCAATTCGTTGAGCTGGTGGAACTTTTTCTTTTCTGTTGCTTGCAGTGCAAGAATTGGCTTTTTCAGTGCAAAAGACGCTTTATCTTCAGGCTCCATAGGCAATTGACATATTTTAAGTTTGTCAATAGAACTTTGCATTGCATTGGAGTTCTGAATGGTATTGTGTATCACATCAAGTCCGAAACATTCTTCCTTCTTTTCATCATCTGGGAAATTCATGGCTTGAAAACATTGAATGTTACTTCTTGGTCATGTACCTTCATGGTTAATTCTCATTTTTGTACATCAATAATGGTTCGACCTGTAGTCAAGAATGGTCTCCCGAGGATGATTAGCACGTCTGCATCTTCCTCCATATCAAGGACAATAAAATCTGCTGGGAAAATGAATTTTTCATCCTTGACCAGCACATCCTCAACTACGCCTCTTAGAAATACAAGCGTTCTATCAGCAAGTTGTAGAGAGACTGAAGTTGGCATTGTTTCTCCAATTTGCAATTTCCTGAAAATAGAAAATGGCATCAAGTTAACACTCGCACCTAGATCACACAGAGCCTTACCGAAGTCATGTTCTCATATGGTGCAAGGAACAGTGAAGCTGCCAGGATCTTTCAACTTTGGAGGAATTTTCTCTGAATGATGGCGCTGCATTCTTCTGTCAATGCTACTGTCTTATAATCTCCCAATATCCATTTTCGTGAAAGAATGTCTTTCATGAATTTTACATAGCTGGGCATTTGTTCCAAGGATTCTGCAAATGGAATGTTGATGTGCAGCTTTTTGAACACCTCCAGCAAACGAGCAAACTACTTGTCTAGTTTGTTTTTCTGAAGTCGTTGTGGAAAAGGTAGAGGTGGAATGATCTTATCTTTTCCTTTGTTTCTTTTTCCTCCATCTGTGGAACTGCATCTTTTGGAACTTCCTCAGCAGTTGTTTTGGCTCCAACATCTTTGTTGATTTCAGTACCGCTTTTTAACATGATGGCATGACAATGCTCCTTCCCTATGTTCTTCGGATTTGGTTCAGTGTTGCTAGGAAGGTTACCTGGTGATCTGTAACTTTGAGCATTGGCCAGTTGTCCAATTTGATTCTCCAGTGCTTTAATAGAAGCTGATTGATTTTGAATTAATGCTGTTTGGGATTGAAACATAGCATCATATCTTGTTGTTTGAGAGTCATGTTTTGCTTCTATCTTTTTCAAGTGGATCAACAATTCTGTTATTCCTGATTCATTTGCATGCTCCTGGCCTTTGTTCTATTGTTGGAATCCGGGTGGTGGGTTGTTTATTTTCCCTGAATTGTTGCTCCATGCGAAATTGGGATGATTCCTCCACCCTAAGTTGTAGGTGTTGGAATATGGATTGTTCCCATGTCTGTTGAAATTGTTGACATAATTCACCGTTTCTTTATGTTGGTTGAAAGATTCTGACTCAAGTGCTCCTCCAAGTGGTGAACTTGTGGATCCACCATTAACCTTCATTTTAAGAGTTTCCAAATTTTTGCAAATCACATCCAACTTGGAATTCAGTGCTGTGTTGGCTCCAACTTCATAAATTCCTCCAATTCTTTGGATCATGCTCCTTTCCGTTGGCCATAAAGAATTGTTATTGGCTATTTCTTCAATTAAGTCCCAGGCCTGATCTTCTCATTTTACCATCAAAGCTCCTCCAGCATCAGCATCAATTGTGGTTCTCATTATTCCAGAAAGTCCATTGTAGAAGGTTTGGACTTGTAGCCACTTTGCGATCTCATGATAAAGACATTTCCGGAGTAAATCTTTGAATCTTTCCCAAGCTTCGCAAAAGGATTATGAATCTTTTTGTACAAAAGATGTGATGTCATTCCATAACTTTGCAGTTCTTGCTGGTGGAAAATACTTTGCAAGGAATTTTGTAGGTAGAGTGTTCCAAGTTGTGATGGAACCTACTGGTAGTGAATGTAGCCAAGCTTTAGCTTTGTCCTTCAAGGAGTATGGAAAAACACGCAGTCTCATTGCTTCTTCAGCTGCTCGGTTGTAATTGAAAGTACCGCAAACTTCCAGGAAGTTGCTGATGTGGGAATTAAGATCTTCAGTTGCACCTGGTTCAAAACTTCCAGGAGTTCAAAGCTTCTTGTTCATCTCATGTAGTTTCTGAGAACCTGAAACACAAGAAAACAAAAACAATAAGTAAAAAGAAATTAGATACAAGTAACGTATCTAACCCCAAAACTAATAGTGAAAGATAAATAAGTCCTCGGCAACGGCGCCAAAAATTTGACTGGTGCTTACACACACGTGTATAACGTAAGCGCACATATCATTCAAGTAGTATAAAAAGTATCGATCCCACGATGACTTAATACCTAAGCTATTAATATTATGAGGTCAAATGATTACTAGTATCTAACAAGTTGTTTGATTGATTTGAAATGATGATGATTCTAAATTTTAAAAACAAGTAAATAAAATTGCACGAAAGTAGGTTTAAGAAAATTCAATATTAGGAAACTATCTAGGGTTGTGAATCTTTCTAATATCTTTTAAAAGATGAAGTGGTTATTTCATGTTTGTGTAATAAACCGGTTTACTAACCTGGAACATGAAATTATGCAAAAGCCTCTGTCAATATGTCTATGTCAACCAAATACTCAGTATAACCCAATTGAACCATATGTCTATATCAACCAAATTACTTGGATTTATTAAGTTTAAGTTCCAATTATGGCTACCCCCGCCCGACAGGTATATGTCTATCCTGTAAGGAAATCTATTAAAGGGTTATCTATCCTCAAGGAAGATCGTGGGCTATTAAGTCTAAGGCTGAAACCTAAAATTCCTTTATCAAGTTTATTTTAGATTTACCAGATCAATCTTATTAATGGCCAATTAACAAGACGTATTAAGCTTAAGACTTAATAAGTAAACCTTTAAATTACCCAAACTATAAAATAACCCCTTATAAACCGGTGATATTGGATTTCATCACAACCCCAGATAACTGGCTTAGTTACGACACATATTTACGGGAAGTAAAAAATTAAATAAAATAAAAGACATAAAGTAAATTACTGAAAAGTAAATGCTGAAAGTAAATTACTGAAAAGTAAATGCTGAAAGTAAATTACTGAAAAGTAAATGCTGAAATTAAATACTGAAAAGTAAATGCTGAAAGTAAATTGCTGAAAAGTAAATGCAGAAAGTAAATTGCTGAAAAGTAAATAAAGTAAAAGTACAATAAAAGAAAATGCTGAGGTAAAAGGATCAACTTTTATTACTTCTATTTTAGATATCTCCCTTAATATAATATACTAACTTTGCATGATAATTACCAACCAGCCATATAGGCGGTATCCAGATTAAGTCAAATTAATAATTAATTACCAACCGACCAATCAGGCAGTATCCAGTTTAGTCAGGTTAAAACCAATTTAAATAATTACCAACTGACCAATATGGCGGTATCCTCGTTAAGTCAGGTTTTAACTAGTTTATATATTATAATTTAGGGAGATTAATCTAAAAATTAGTAATAAAATTTTTACCTTTTACCCCAGCAAAGGGTAGTTACCTCCTCATTATTGAAAAGTAAAAACTTAAAATTAAAGAAAGAATAGTATGGTGCGTAAAAGTAAATTGCAGAAAGTAAAAACTGAAAAGTAAAGAAAAGAAAGTGTGAAAGCGGAAATTAATTACTGAAAGCTGTAAATAAACAAACAAGATACAATTTTCTTAGTATTCTTAAGGAATTCCTTAGAAGAAAGTATGAATTTACAAATGAAATGACTTGGTATTTATAGGCAAAATTTTGCCTCCATCAAATCATCCACCAAATCCATTATTAATTGCTCCACTAATTACTCCACCAAATCCATTATTAATTGCTCCATTAATTGCTTATCATGTTTGGTGGTGATTTGATTATTTATTTATTTATTTTTTTACTTTGAAAATGATTGAAAATGACTTTAATAATTACACACAACATACTTCTGGATGGTTCATCAATTTCGGGTATGAATTCTTCAGAATTAGAAATTATTTTGTCTTTAAAATTTGTAGATCTTTGAGTCTTCTTTAATATGGAACTTGAATCAGCTCAATCCGATATTGGAGTAAAAATCTATGCCTAACATACGACATATGCGCAAAATTGGAATTTCCAAAACTGCACTTCGTTAAAACGCCCTTTCAAGTATCGAATCTCTAAAATTAATATGTCAAGTCCAATTTTTGCCCTTATTTGACCCACATTTCGTCCTAAATGATTTCATTGTGTCCCAATATTATTTTATCTGTAAAATAAACTAAAACACATCAAAACGTTCATCAAACCCGAGAAACTAAACAAAATATTAAGTAAAATGGGCGGTAAATATTGATATATTTTCTGCTAATCAATCTCTAGGTTAATGGCTTTGAGTCATTCCTCTCTGTCAGAATCATCCATTGCACTACGATAGGTCGATGGATCATCTATACCATCGCTGAATGCGATAACTTGTGCCTTTCCAACCCCAAGGTAATGATCGGGTTGTCTTACAACCCTCCCACTACGTCTAGGTGGTAGATCATTCTGAAGAACTTGCATAAGACTCTCAGATGTTGAAGGTGCTGTGTATTTGTCAACTATCATTGACTATGGTGTGCTGGTCGAACCAGCAAGTAACTCATCCAGTAACACCTTACTGCTGTGAGGGTGTAGCCGATAGAGATTTATTTATACCGGATGTATATAAGATACTAGATAAATTCAAGCGAAAGTGGAATCCTGAACGTGCCATATTGGTGGTGCAACGTTCAAAGGTTCAGGTTCCATGTTGACAAAATCTTCTTGGCCTTCTCGCCTTTCCCTTCTCAACTGTCTAATAGTTCTTTCAATCTATGGGTCAAGCGGTCGGAGTTCAAAACTTTTGGTTCATCTCTTGTAGTTTCTGAGAACCTGAAACACAAGAAAACAAAAACAATAAGTAAAAAGAAATTAGTTACAAGTAACGTATCTAACCCCAAAACTAATAGTGAAAGATAAATAAGTCACCGACAACGGCGCCAAAAACTTGACTGGTGCTTACACACACGCGTATAACGCAAATGCCCGTATCATTCAAGTAGTATAAAAAGTATCGATCCCACGAGGACTTAATACCTAAGCTATTAATATTATGAGGTCAAATGATTACTAGTATCTAACATGTTGTTTGATTGATTTGAAATGGTGATGATTCTAAATTTAAAAACAAGTAAATAAAATTGCACGAAAGTAGGTTTACGAAATTATGCAAAAGCCTCTGTCGATGGTCAGACGCAAATACCCAGTATAACCCAATTGAACCATATGTCTACGTCAACCAAATTACTTGGATTTATTAAGTTTAAGTTCCAATTATGGCTACCCCCGCCCGACAAGTATATGTCTATCCTGTAAGGAAATCTATTAAAGGGTTATCTATCCTCAAGAAAGATCGTGGGCTATTAAGTCTAAGGCTGAAACCTAAAATTTCTTTGTCAAGTTTATTTTAGATTTACCAGATCAATCTTATTAATGACCAATTAACAAGACGCATTAAGCTTAAGACTTAATAAATAAACCTTTAAATTACCCAAACTATAACATAACCCCTTATAAACCGGTGATATTGGATTTAATCACAATCCCAGATAACTGGCTTAGTTACGACACATATTTACGGGTAGTAAAAACTTAAATAAAATAAAAGACATAAAGTAAATTGCTGAAAAGTAAATTGCTGAAAAGTAAATGACGGAAAGTAAATGCTGAAATTAAATACTGAAAATTAAATGCTGAAAAGTAAATGCTGAAAGTAAATTACTGAAAAGTAAATGCTGAAAGTAAATTACTGAAAAGTAAATGTTGAAAGTAAATTGCTGAAAAGTAAATGTTGAAAGTAAATTGCTGAAAAGTAAATAAAGTAAAAGTACAATAAAAGAAAATGCTGAGGTAAAAGGATCCACTTTTATTACTTCTATTTTAGATATCTCCCTTAATATAATATATTAACTTTGCATGATAATTACCAACCAGCCATATAGGCGATATCCAGATTAAGTCAAATTAATAATTAATTACCAACCGACCAATTAGGCGGTATCCAGTTTAGTCAGGTTAAAACCAATTTAAATAATTACCAACCGACCAATATGGCGGTATCCTCGTTAAGTCAGGTTTTAACTAGTTTATATATTATAATTTAGGGAGATTAATCTAAATATTAGTAATAAAAGTTTTACCTTTTACCCCAGCAAAGGGGAGTTACCTCCTCATTACTGTAAAGTAAAAAATGAAAATTAAAGAAAGAAAATTACTGTGCGTAAAAGTAAATTGCGGAAAGTAAAAACTGAAAAGTAAAGAAAATAAAGTGCGAAAGCGAAAATTAGTTACTGAAAGTTGTAAATAAATAAATAAGATACAATCTTCTTAGTATTCTTAAGGAATTCCTTAGAAGAAAGTATGAATTTACAAATGAAATGACTTGGTATTTATAGGCAAAATTTTGCCTCCATCAAATCATCCACCAAATCCATTATTAATTCCTCCACTAATTCCTCCACCAAATCCATTATTAATTTCTCCACTAATTTCTTATCATGTTTGGTGGTGATTTGATTATTTATTTTTTTTTTTATTTTTTGCTTTGAAAATGATTGAAAATGACTTTAATAATTACACACAACACACTTTTGGATGGTTTATCAATTTCGGGCATGCAATCTTCAGAATTCGAAATTATTTTGTCTTTAAAAGTTGTAGATCTTTGAGTCGTGTTTAATATGGAACTTGAATCAGCTCAATCTGATTTCAGAGTAAAATGTTATGCCCAAATTACGATAGATGCGCAAAATTGGAATCTCCAAAACTGCACTTCGTTAAAACGCCCTTTCAAGTTTCCAATCTCCAAAATTAATATGTCAAGTCCAATTTTTGCCCTTATTTGACCTACATTTTATCCTAAATGATTTTACTGTGTCCCAATATTATTTTATCTGCAAAATAAACTAAAACACATCAAAACGTTCATCAAACCCGAGAAACTAAACAAAATATTAAGCAAAAGGGGCGATAAATATTGATATATTTTCCACTCATCAATCTCTAGGTTCATGGCTTTGAGTCATTCCTCTCTGTCAGAATCATCTATTGCACTACGATAGGTCGATGGATCATCTATACCATCGCTGAATGCGATAACTTGTGCCTCTCCAACTCCAAGGTAACGATCATGTTGTCTTACAACCCTCCCACTACGTCTAGGTGGTAGATCATTCTGAAGAACTTGCATCAGACTCTTTGATGTTGAAGGTGCTATGTATTTGTCAACTGTCGTTGACGATGGTGTGCTGGTCGAACCAGCAAGTAACTCCTCCAGTAACACCTTACTGTTGTGAGAGTGTAGCCGATAGAGATTTATTTATACCGGATGTATATAAGATACTAGATAAATTCAAGCGAAAGCAGAATCCTGAATGTGCCCTAGCTGTCAGGGTTATGCAAGTAACTTGAGTTTATCATTGACGAGTTTAACCTTGGTACGTCTCCTTGTGGGCCTGCCTTAGCAGCGACAATGAGAAACGACCAGGACCGGAAACCCTATGAGTCACTAGTGAGTGATTGAAAAATGAGTTGTCTACTTGATGAATATATGTAGACGAGACCGTGCCTCTGCTGTGAGCTGAAATATATTCACGGGCTTCACTTTTCATATTTATTTAATTTAATTATTAAATCTTTGTATTCTGTTTGGGGATTACAGTATTGCATGATTTAGTGGGAGTGACATTTTTAGATTAAAAATCCATGATCTACTTTATGCTTTGATATTATATGAATCTGCTTAATTTCTGCTAACCTTTTTCGTAATCTATATGATATATTTTTGATGGCGGCACCATCCACTAATCAGTTTGCACGTATGCTTGATGCGAACAAACTCAAAGGCGCTGATAACTTCGCCGATTGGGAATTAGATTTGAGGATTCTCCTCGACTCTGAGAAGTTGAGATATGTTCTTGAGGGTCCACTGCCCCTTACTGTGGCAGGATGCTACACTGGAATAACGTGAAGTCTTCCAAGCTTGGAAGGATGATGATTTAAAAGTTAAATCATACATCTTAAGTTCGCTTTCACCGGGGCTCAAGAAACAATACTATGACATGTCAGATGCGTATAGTATGATGACTCGATTAAGACAATCATTTGAGAACCAAGAATAAGTTGTTGTTCATAAGGTCGCAATGGAATTATTCCATACACGGTTGGATAAGGGGCAAGATGTTAGCCCACATGTTCTTCAGATGATCGATTTGATCGATCAATTGAGGCAATATAATCTCATTCTGATTGACATTCTCGGTTCGCTCCCAGCTTCTTATCTCCAGTTCGTGATGTACTTCAACATGAACGAGATTATATGTACCTACCAAGAGCTGCATAGGATGTTGTTCACGGCGGAAGAGGACCTCAAGAAGGGAGTACCGACTCGCCCTCCAAGACCTACTTCACTCTCTGCTTCTTCCCAGACTTTGTCAAAGGGAAAGAAGAAGAAAGGGAAGAAGAAGAAAGGTCTTGGTCCTCAACCACAGGCAAAGATAGCAAAGCCCAAGAGGGCTTCTGAAGATAAGTGCCATCACTGCAGCAAAGTCGGGTACTGGAAAAGGAACTGTCCTGACTACATTGCCCAGCTAAGGAGGGAGAGAGCATTGACATCAGGTACATTTATTTTTCAAGTTATTGATTTATCTTTGGCTTGTAAAGCCGTTACATCTAGCTAGATTTTAGATTCTGCTTGTCCCATTCACATTTGCAATTCGTTGCAGATGCTGAAGGAAAGTAGAAGACTGAAGCCTAGAGAGATGCAGTTGCGATTCAGGAGTGGAGACTCTGTGGATGCAGTTGTAGTGGGAGTATGCGAGATCTCATTGCCGAATGGGACACTTTTATTATATCACTGTCATTTTTTACCTAGATGTGTAGCTAATATTATATCACTTTTTGTATTTGATATAGAAGGCTTTCGTATTAATATTAAGAACTGTTCTTTGTATTTATATGATAAAAGTAATATTCAGATCCTTTGTTGTCTAAACCAGCATGGTCATTATACATTGCAAACTTCAAAAGATATTTTAAATAATGGAGTTAATAAACGTAGTTTACATGTAATTAATAATACTGAACATTGGCATATGCGGCTAGGTCACATAGGCGTTAAACGCCTTACCCAATTGGTTAGAAATGGTTTGATACCAGATCTCACCATTGAATCCTATCCAACTTGTGAATCGTGTATTCATGGTAAGATGACCAAAGCCCCATTTTTTGGTGTTGGACACCGCGCCACTAACTTACTGGAACTCGTACATTCTGATGTATGTGGTCCACTAAGTCAGATTGCTCATAGTGGTTATTCGTACTTCGTTACCTTTACCGATGATCTGTCACTGTACGGTTATGTCTATTTGATGCAATATAAATCGAAAACCTTTGAAAAGTTCAAAGAGTTCTAAAATGAAGTAGAAAAATAAATTGGTCAATATATTAAATGCCTTTGATCCGTTCGAGATGGTGAATATATGAGCAATAAGTTCATGGATTATATGAAGGAGAATGGGATTCTCGCTCAATATACTCCTCTAGGTACTCCACAGCACAATGAAGTGTCTGAGAGGAGAAATCAGACTTTTTGGATATGGTCCGATCAAAGATTTGCCCTATTACTTATGGGGTTACTCTCTTAGTTACATTAAGGTTTGAGGTTTTCCTGCTTATTTCAGAGTGACTCAGCAAGATAAGCTTTCGCCTCGAGGGTAAAAGTTTAGGTTTGTCAGATATTCTTCGAATACGAGGGGATATATGTTCTATGATACCGAGCATCGAAATGTGTTCGTAGCTCGCATCATAAAATTTCTAGAAGTAGAATTTTAGTCAGAATGTGGTAATCATAGACATGTTGAACTTGATGAAGTCCAACCTGAAAACAACGAACCAACGGAGGAACCTGAAGTTCAAGTAAATGAAGGACCTTCAACACACACACTCCGTAGGTCAGAAATGGTATCTAGACCTCCTGAACGCTTGTGTTTGATACAAGAAAATAGTCTAGATGTTCTCTTAGTAGAAGAGACTGATCCTTTCACCTATAGAGAATCGATGTTGGACATCGACTCCGTGAAATGGCAAAGTGCCATGAAATCCGAGATAGACTCAATGCATGATAATCAAGTTTGGGACTTGGTTCCGCTTCCCGAAGGAATTGTTCCTATCGATTGTAAATGGGTTTACAAGAGGAAGCGAGGGCTTGACGGTAAGGTTGAAACTTACAAGGCCCGACTGGTAGCAAAAGGTTACACGCAGCGACCTGGCGTCGACTACGATGAAACGTTTTCACCAGCAGCAATGCTTAAGTCTATTTGGATTTTGCTTTCTATAGCTGCATATTATGACTATGAGATTTGACAAATGGATGTCAAAACAGCTTTTCTAAATGGATTTATTGATGAAAAAATCTATATGGAACAGCCGGAAGGTTTTGCATCTAGTGAAAACTTGGGGATGGTGTGTAAGCTTAAGAAGTCTATTTATTGACTTAAACAAGCTTCACGAAGTTGGAATCTTCGATTCGACGAGATTATTAGATCGTATGGTTTTCTCAAGAATTTGGAAGAATCATGTGTGTATCAAAAGGCCAGTGGGAGCATGGTCGTATTTTTAGTCCTATATGTTGATGACATCCTAATCATTGGGAATGATTTAGGTATGTTACAAAGCGTCAAAGCGTACCTCTGTAAGAATTTCTCCATGAAGGACCTGGGAGAAGCTTCATATGTTTTAGACTCTTTTCTTCTTTCCAAGAAGACGAGTCCACAAACAGAAGATTAGAATGTTAGAATATCTAACCAACCTTATGATTCGTGTTTGGGTAGCATAATGTATGTCATGTTATGTACAAGGCCTGATATTAGTTTCGCTGTTAGCGTAACTAGTCGATATCAGTCCAATCCAGGTAATGACCATTGGATGGCCATTAAACATATCCTGAAGTATCTAAAAGGTACTAAGGATAAGTTAATAATTTATAGAGGAAACGAACTGCAAGTTAACGGGTATACGGATTTCGATTTCAACTCGTCTTCTGAATTGGCTTCTATGTTTTACTTTGGATGTCTTCAAAAGTGCAATGATGAGTTGAATTTATAAAACCTAAAAAGGGTGAGTAATAATAGCACAAGTATCTTCCAAAGGACGATTAGTTAAACTGTAAAATAAATCGTGATAGTCAAAAAGGTCTGGATCCTATCGGAGAAAATAAAAGAAAACAACAAAACAAATCATAATTATCAGGAAAAGACAAAGAGATAAAATATGTAGAAGAAATGTAGCGGCTTGATTGACGTCTATGCGTAAGGGACAAGCTTCCCATCCAATTTTCTTATAAATTGACAAACAAGGTATTTTTGAGTCAGATTCCCGAGACTTAATTGTTGTCTTTCTTTTTGGAATTGTGCATATAACAAATGAATTTCGTGATACACATATCCACTGGGATGCGTCTAAAGAGTTTTAGATATATCATCCAAAGACTCCTTACTCAAGCCATCCCTAATGAAATTAATCTTATCTTCGCGGTTATCAAACACCATGCCTAAAGAACGACAATGAGTATCACAAAACATACGAGCACATTTATAACAAACACACATTCTTTTGGCTCTTCATTTTTTAGCATAGGTCCTCCTTCCTAAACCAGGCATATATGAAATAAAAGAGTCAGAAGACTCACCTGCCAATCGGACTCGTGCTTCAATAATCCAAAGAATGTTAGTAGGAATACCTTTGATCATCAGTAGTCTCATCCGTTCCAAGAGAGCTTTGTAGACTTTCATCAGAGAGTTTTGAGGGAGAGAAGGAAATTGCTTGTGAAGATTTGTGAGAACCTCTTCCATCCTGAAATGTCTTAATCTGCAAAAACTAAACACACAAAATTAAATCACACCAAATCAAAATATATAAACAAATTGCATGGGTTGCCTCCCTACTAGCGCTAAGTTTAACGTCTTCAGCTAGACATGACTTCTCGAACGTTAGGCTGGATCTGAAAGCGTGACACTTTCTTTTTGTCGCTCAAATGATTCTCCCCATTAGTGCTTGACACGTTTGTTTTTAACCTTGAAAGTTTTATTGGAGTCGGGAACATGTATCTCAATGGCTCTGTCTGGTAAAACCTTGGTGATTACAAATGGACCTGACCACCGTGATTTTGGCTTCCATGGGAAGAGTTTCACCTTTGACTTGTTTAACAGTACCTTCTGTCTTGGTTCCAGTTGTATGCGCACTAACTTCTCATCACGTCTCTTCTTGGCCTTTTCTTTGTACAATTTGGCATCCTCAAAAGGCTGATTGTGAAATTCCTCTAATTCGTTGAGCTGGTGGAACTTTTTCTCTTCTGTTGCTTGTAGTGCAAGAATTGGTTTTTTCAGTGCAAAAGATGCTTTATCTTCAGGCTCCATAGGCAATTGACATATTTAAGTTTGTAGAACTTTGTATTGCATTGGAGTTCTGAATGGTAATGTGTATCACATCAAGTCTGAAACATTCTTCCTTCTTTTCATCATATGGGAAATTCATGGCCTTGAAAACATTGAATGTTACTTCTTGGTTATGTACCCCCATGGTTAATTCTAATTTTTGTACATCAATAATGGTTCGACCTATAGCCAAGAATGGTCTCCTGAGTATGATAAGCAGGTCTGCATCTTCCTCCATATCAAGGACAATAAAATCTGCTGGGAAAATGAATTTGTCAACCTTGACCAGCACATCCTCAACTACGCCTCTTGGAAATACGAGTGTTCTATCAGCAAGTTATAGAGAGACTGAAGTTGGCATTGTTTCTCTAATCTGCAATTTCCTAAAAATATAAAAAGGCATCAAGTTAATACTCGCACCTAGATCACACAGAGCCTTACCGAAGTCATGTTCTCCTATGGTGCAAGGAACAGTGAAACTGCCAGGATCTTTCAACTTTGGAGGAAGTTTTCTCTGAATGATGGCGCTGCATTCTTTTGTCAATGCTACTGTCTCATAATCTCCCAATATCCATTTTCTTGAAAGAATGTATTTCATGAATTTTACATAGCCGGGCATTTGTTCCAAGGATTCTGCAAATGGAATGTTGATGTGCAGCTTTTTGAACACCTCTAGGAAACGAGCAAACTACTTGTCCAGTTTGTTTTTCTGAAGTCGTTGTGGAAAAGGTAGAGGTGAAGTGAAGTGATCTGATCTGATCTTTTTCTTTTTCCTTTGCTTCTTTTTCCTTCATATGTGGAACTGCATCTTTTGGAACTTCCTCAGCAGTTGTTTTGGCTCCAACATATTTGTTGATTTCAATACCGCTTTTTAACATGATGGCATGACACTGCTCCTTCCCTATGTTCCTCAGATTTGGTTCAGTGTTGCTAGGAGGGTTACCTGGTGATCTGTAACTCTGAGCATTGGCCAGTTGTCCAATTTGATTCTCCAGTGCTTTAATAGAAGCTGATTGACTTGAATTAAATGCTGCTTGGGATTGAAACAACATAGCATCATATCTTGTTGTTTGAGAGTCGTGTTTTGCTTCTATCTTTTTCAAGTGGATCAACACTTCTATTATTACTGATTCATTTACTTGCTCCTGGCCTTTGTTCTGTTGTGTGGAATCCGGGTGGTGGTTGTTCATTTGCCCTGAATTGGATTGTTGCTCATGCGAAATTGGGATGATTCCCCCACCCTGGGTTGTAGGTGTTGGAATATGGATTGTTCCCCTGTCTGTTGAAATTGTTGACATAATTCACGTTTCTTTATGTTGGTTGAAAGATTCTGACTCAAGTGCTCCTCCAAATGGTGAACTTGTGGATCCACCATTAACCTCATGTTAAGAGTTTCCAAATTTTTACAAATCACATCCAGCTTGGAATTCAGTGCTGTGTTGGCTCCAATTCATAAATTCCTGTAATTCTTTGGATCATGCTCCTTTCTGTTGGCCATAAAGATTTTGTTGGCCATTTCTTCAATTAAGTCCTAGGCCTGATCTTCTCATTTTTCCATCAAGCTCCTCCAGCAGCGCATCAATTATGGTTCTCATTATTCCAGAAAGTCCATTGTAGAAGGTTTGGACTTGTAGCCACTTTGCGATCTCATGATGAAGACATTTCTGGAGTAAATCTTTGAATCTTTCCCAAGCTTCGCAAATGGATTCTGAATCTTATTGTACAAAAGATGTGATGTCATTCCACAACTTTGCAGTTCTTGCTGGTGGAAAATACTTTGCAAGGAATTTTATGGCTAGAGTGTTCCAAGTTGTGATGGAACCTGCTGGTAGTGAATGACCCATAGCGTCACTATTTATACAGATCATGGTGTTGTTGTTGTATAAATTAACTATGTGACAAAAGAGATTGCACTCTTATCATTTGTGATTAGATCACCTAGATGTATAAATGATAGGAGGTCCCTATGATTTGTTCCTCGATTGAGAATGATATGAGACAATATCAGTCCACGAAGGATAAATCATAAAATATCCATGTCATAGTATTATCGAGATTGGACATCGATAAATACGTAAAAGACTAGTATTACACTTGTGCGCGATTGTGAGGGCACAACGACATAGTTCTCATATATTTGGATATATGATACTCATGCAAGTGTAATAGGAGGTTGTGTTTTACCGATGGTACGGGAAACAGCTTCGCTCTGGATAGACCCCATCGGAATTCTATTGGTAGTATGAATATGTGTCTATGGAAGTCTGAAATCAGGGTAGGTGTATTTGGTCTTAACTTGAGACTTGCACCACTAATACTTGCGACAATCAATACACTTTGGTTACGGTCGTCCAGGGCTTTAACAGGTTATGTGTACGCCAATGATGGGTATATTGAGAATCGTAGTGTGTGGGTGTGATGTCAAGACGGAAGTATCACTCCAGTCATAGTGGAGATGATGGTCACGTAGGATACGGGACTGGTTCTCTTAAATGCTGTAGCTATCGGGATAAAATGACAAGGTCAGGTTTATCCGATTATAGAGACTAGTCACCAGACATCCGACATGTGCTTCGTACGGGGCAGACACAATTCCAGCCCCAGGCCTAGCACGTGATCATCCGATACTGGACAGAAATACGCAATACTACATATACTACGCCTGATATAGATCCTTTATTCTTGTAAGGATATTTCCGGAGAATTGGGTAGGCATGGCGCTTTGCTAGAAGCCACCTTGTCTTGTAAATCGGTATAAATGTAGTACGAGGTTCTTACGTTTTGGATAGTCCGAAGACTAAATTT